>BQNB010056828.1:0-15746 GCA_026074375.1 Tanacetum coccineum
AAGACCGAAGCTCCATCGTAGAGTGACCGAGCTTCCTTGTTCGACTCAATAAATTGAGGCTAACACACTACCCTTGTTAAAGTCCCTATTTCACTCATTCTCTTACTCGTAGTCCCGAAGCATAAGTTGTATATTGGGTATGCCGTGATGGGACTTTATGATGTCGGAATTGGTCTGTTTTGTTTCGAAAATTATTGTGGAGGGCTTTTGTTTATGTTCGTGGGATGTATAATCAAGGAGCTGCTACCGCTCCCGTTCCTCCTCGTGTTTAGTTTTTATATTCGTATGTGTAATGCTTGTTTTTAGATGGTACAATCTGCACCTCGTTGAAAAGTTTATAACCTCTGTTTCCATATAATAAAATGTCACGTTTTTATAACCTCTATTTCCATATTATACTAGTTTAAGACTCGTGTAATACATGAGGTTTTTAAAGTACCTTGTATAAAGATGATCTAGTTTAGAATGATTGATAAACATAAGTTTTGTGTTGGCATTGTGTACCCCATGACAACTTTATGAACTACCCTACTTTTTCAAGCCTAGTTAACTCCGGTGTTGGTACCTAAAGAATGTTGTTATATGATATGATAATCATTAAATAGGGAGTCACATACTTTAAATTAATGCATCAAAAACCAATATATACTACTTCGTTAAGTTGCTGAATAGCCAATAAGACAAACAACCTTAAAACGGTGTAAGGAAACCCATGTATGCTTATGATACCAACCTATCTCATACTAGACTTGTATCGGTTCATAAGTCTAAGCGTAGAACTCACTCAAAAAGCTAGCTTGTAAGAGGAGGGGACACCTTGACATTATAAACCACCAACCGATCCTATACTTGACCGATGTGGGATCGTAACAGCTTACAATCGTAAGTGTCAAAGATTCATGAGATCGGGAGGTCAGGGAAGCTCATAGCATGAATTAGTTTGGACTTGTTTGTTAATTTTTTTATTAAGTCATGTTTAATTAAGAAAGACTTAATCTAGACACGCTTAGTTTTATTACTTAATATTTTCAGTCATTTTTCTCTATTAAGTCACAAACAAATAGCTTGCATATGACTTAATAAATTTTGTTTTTTTTCATATTAAGTCAATTAAGTCGAATTCAAACACTACCAAAGTGTTACTAGCAGGGGCGGATCCATGTTTAGGGTTTGGGGGGTGCCCTCCATGGCTAGACCAAAAAGATGAGATTATAGTGTATTTTTCATCAATTTTGAGCATTTTTTTAAAATGCCCCCCACTCAAAACTCAAATTGCCCAACTCACAAAATAAGTCCGAATAAAATAACACTCTAAAAACCTAAAAATCCCTTCATTTTCTAATTGACATTACTCGATTTTTTTTTTTTTTTTTTTCATTCCGAGCTTATTTTTCCCTCTTCGCCTTCCCTTTTCCCCTACCTATTTTTTTTTTCACCGTTATTTAATTTTGTTGTTATTGGCAAAAAATAAATTTGCCCCCACAATCCAATTTCTTGGTTCCGTCATTGGTTACTAGTGAATGATGTGTTTTATTAAAGAATGAAATGAATGAGAAATTACAAATATGAGCTTCACCCCTCCTTGGAAGTAAGGAGGAGTTTATATAGCCCAAACACAAGTTAACTATTACATAATTATATATATATAGTCTTTGGGTTTAAGGCTAACAATAAACTAATGTAATTCCCGTAATGTTGTAATCCTAACAAATATGAGTACGTTATGGTGAATTGTGTTACAAATTATTCAAAGAACAAATAATTAAATAAGCAACTATCCCGCTAAAAAATACGCTAAAATTAAACACCAACAAATTATTTCTAAGATTCTACGAAAACTGTTAATTGACCAAAAATCACGTGATTTTACCGCAACATCCTTATACAAGCCTTACAGCCCAACATTCTAGGGTTTTCATTTAAAAAGACCACCAATATTGTAGAAATCCCTAGAAAGTTTGTCACAACCAAGTACGGATTGGTCAATGATTGGGCATTTTTGTAATTAACAGTAAGTAAAAACTACTTAATAAAAAAGCATTAACCATGTTAAATAGTGTACGCCCTCCATGGCTAGACCAAAAAGATGAGATTATAGTGTATTTTTTCATCAATTTTGAGCATTTTTTTAAAATGCCCCCCACTCAAAACTCAAATTGCCCCCACTCACACACTAAAGTCCAATATTTAACACTCTAAAACCTAAAAATCCTTCATTTCTAAGTGACAATACTCGATTTTTCATTCCGATCTTAGTTTTTATCCTATTTTTTCACCGTATTTTGTTGTTATTGGCAAAAAATAAATTTGCCCCCACAATCCAATTTCTTGGTTCCGTCATTGGTTACTAGTGAATGATGTGTTTTATTAAAGAATGAAATGAATGAGAAATTACAAATATGAGCTTCACCCCTCCTTGGAAGTAAGGAGGGGTTTATATAGCCCAAACACAAGTTAACTATTACATAATTATATATATAGTCTTTGGGTTTAAGGCTAACAATAAACTAATGTAATTCCCGTAATGTTGTAATCCTAACAAATATGAGTATGTTTGGAATTGGTTACATATTTTAAAAGAACAAATTTATATAAGCAACTTTCGCTTAAAAAGACGCTAATTTAAACACCTACAACTTTTTCTAAGATTCTACAAAACGGGTAATTACCAAAAACACGTGTTTTGACCGCTCCATACAAGCTTACAGCCCAACATTCTAGGGTTTCATTTAAAAAGACCACCAATATTGTAGAAATCCCTAGAAAGTTTGCCACAACCATGTACGGATTGGTCAATGATTGGGCATTTTTGTAATTAACAGTAAGTAAAAACTACTTAATAAAAAAGCATTAACCATGTTAAATAGTGTACACAAAGTGTCCATATGTGCTTTACAACCAAGATTACAAGTGTGTTTGGGATTGTACTGTAGGTCTTTCGATTTTTTATTATATAAACAGCTTCGAATTCAAAGACTGTAACTAGTTGAGTAGTCAAACAATCGTCCACGAGTTTCTTTACCATGCCAAAATCTTTGCTGTAATACCGAAGACAAATAAGACCAACAATCCAGAAATCTTTATATGAAGCATCATCATATAACCTGTGAAAATTATAAACGGAATTCTTGTAAATTATAAAATTTAGCTAATTTAATAATCATCGACACAAAAACAGTCAGAACAGCCAATGACTCTTTAAGTTTCCCAATATGTGAAAACGGAAATGGAGCAAAAACAAGAAACTGTACCTTCCTCATTCCAAATAAGGACATATTTTTAACACTATCTTTGGAAAACAAACTCAATGCTTATCATTTGAATGTCAAACAATAACCTTGGAGTCAATAAAAATTAATGTTTTTTTAAAAAAGGTTGATGTGTGCGTTTAGTTCCACTTAGATAGTGAGTAAAAAAACCAATTAAATATATACAAAATTAGATTTGAAATGTTCGAAATGTAACTTTTATAGTCGAAGCTGAACTCTTTGGGGCCGAATCTTGAAATACATGGACTATGTTCTGGGGACAGGAAGTCGATTTCAAAGGAGCCATCGTGTTTCTTAATTATATGCATTTCCCTCTCTTTCTGCTTTCTTAGTGGGGAACTTACCGAGTCAACTTTCAATCACTTCTCATCCTCTTGCGATGGAGGAATAAAAAATAACGATACTCTATAAATATTTACAAATAGGCAGGCATTTGTCATACATGGTAACAAAAAAAGAAATAATTTAAACTAGCAAGTAATTTCCACTTAGTGCATTATCAAGTGTACACCCCTACTCATTGCACCATATCAATGACTGGTATCAACATGTTCTCGTATAGAAAATGATCACACAAACAGAACATCAATAAATATTTATTTCTTGCATTAGAATGAACAGGCAAGATAAAGATTACCGACCTCAAAACTTGCATTATACTTTTTTGCTCATTTATATAGTGTATGTGCTCCTTGATAGTTCTCTCTAGATCGCTACTTACGGTCGAAGCTTCACTAGTAAAAAAAAATCTGTACTACCCTTTAACTCCCGAAATTCTTGCTTTGATAACAATAGGACTGCTGCTAATTCCTTCTACTTATTTGCGCAAATTATAACTCGATGACACTTGAAAAAGTTCTACCAAAAGATATCTTAATAGGGATAAATGTTTAATTTTTGCCAAATGCCGTCTTGTTATTAGGAGAGTAAGAGGATTCAACACCTTTTTAGCAATATGTCGGAATGAACTCATCGTGTTTGTTTGACACGCTAGCATTTCTTTGTCCTGTGTTTATTTTTTTATGTAAGTAATAAATTTGTTAATTGTGATTAGAAATTCAACATAATGACAATATTAATCAAAATCATTGGATAAAGAGATGCATAAAAAATAGCTTTTAGATGACTTTTAACCTATTTGGCCCGTTTTCTTATACTGCAACTAAATCTTTATATTTTTGACCCATTTGAGATTAAACACAACCCAGTAAATGGTCGAACCACCACATCCACTTAGAAATTTGGCTCCCTGGTGAGTTAAGCCCGGGTTCACTTAGACTAGTTGGATGCTGTTACTGTCATCATCTTATTATTAAGAGGACAAGTTACATAAGAAGTTAGAAAATTGTTAATATTTTTGTAGCATTATCGATCTATACAACCCATATAACTTAGAAACAAGACACCGTAATAAGTCAATCCTAGGTTTACTCAGTCCGTGGGGATGCTGTGTTGACCCATATGACTTACAGATTTTGCATTCTGACGAGTGAAGCCTAGGCTCATTGTTTGCAGGAACAATGTGTTGTTGGCCTAACCCGACCTTTAGTCATGTAAGTATATTTGAAGAGCCTTATAGTATGTTCTTACATTTATGGAATAACATATCTGAAGTTCACTTCTAAAAAAAGAAAAAAAAATGTTGTCGACTTATCATGCATGCTTGCTCAAAAAAATCAACAAAATCTAATATCAGCCATCAGCATGCTCTTGTGCAGGTTTACATTTACCAACCAGATCATTTTTTATGATTTCAAAATAAGCACAAGTTAATAAACAAATAACTAAGTGAACATTGATTATGTCAGGTGTGATTAGGTACCATATACAATATGAATATTGTGTCATTGGATGCTGATAATACTTGGATTTTGTCTTAACACCTGCGATCCTTCTGACTATTTTAGAGATTTAAATTCTAAATATCTTACTTAAGTAGTGTTTGGTGAATTAATTATAAGTTAATTATTCACTTATTGGATTGTGATTTCTTGGTTCTTAAAATTAACTATCGATTCAAAAAATAACTATCAATTCGACAAATTGATGTTTTTGTCCATTTTCTATGACAAAGATACAACAACTACTAACTACGTACAAATATTATGTCCTTGTGATGTTAAACATTTGTTAAACTTGTATAAATAAAGGTTGAATGAGTAAAAAGTTCTGTTTCAATGCATGTTTTGTCTATTTTGTCATCGGAGAATGCTTTCACGAATCCTATTAATTGGTATGTATATCTAATCATTTACTAATGAGTAATTAATCGATTATTCTTTCAACTAATGTGAGTTTACAGGGGCCATAATATTCACCATATCTTTGATTTGTAGAAACATCTGGTTAAAGAAAGCCATGGTAAGATAAAAAATCATTTGTCAATTTAAAGCACTGAATTTGCATAAATGTTAAGCAAATCTAAAATGGGCCTGTTTGTCTTGCTTTTGATTTTTAACAGCAACGTCTGGACAGCAAAAAATTTGTACGCTTATGTTTCGATCTCTCCCTCTTCTTTTGTCCACCATTTGCAATATATGTAAGCTCACTACATTGCATTCGTTTTCTTCAAAGGCAACAATTTCAAACATCAACCTACGGCAATTGGACGCTTTGAGTTATGCAACAACATCAAACGGGTCAATGTTATTCCTAATGCATAAAACATACTAAATCATTTTCATATAAATTTTAATCATTGTGAAAACATAATGTCAACATATTATTTTTTTGTCAGCCTAACCCATCCAACCTTCTCATTATGTCACATCTAGATTTCATCAATTCTTGATGCTTGAAATTTGATATGAACTCGTAATTCTCAACACTTCTTACTTTTTTTCAGATTGAGGGACCCACATTGGTAAATGGATTAAGTCGTGTGATAGCCAAAGTTGGCATACTTAAGATCTTGTCTGATTTATGTATGACGGGGGTGTTACATGGACGGACCCACATAGGTGTCGGGTGTGGCATGGGCTACACTCAATTTTAGGTCACGCAGTGCAAAAAAAATTCAAAATTGACGCTTTTCTAGTACGTGCAACCCCAAAAAAAAATTCGTGCTACCTTAGTTTTTTACGGTGTAATTTTAATTGGCCCAACATTGTCTTTGTACGACACCCCATTGAAAATCCTTTTTCTTATCGCTCGTAACTGAACCGAAATGAAAAAAAAAAAAATTTTTATTACTTGCTCTGTAAATGAAACCGAGATATAAAAAATTTTAAATTTTATTAATTTTTTTTTTAATTATTGCTCTTAAAACTTAAACCGAAATAAAATATAATCTTAAATTTTTTTTTTTATTTTGCTCGATTAAACTGAAACCGAATTAAAAAAATTTAATAAATTTTAATTTTTTTATGTATTTATTATTGCTCGTAAACTGAATTGAAACCGAAATAAAAAAATTATATATTTTTTTATTATCGCTCGTAAACTGAAACCCGAATAAAAAAATTTAAATTTTTTATTTCTTTTTATTTATTGCTCTTAAAATTGAAACCGGATATAAAAAAAATTTTAAATTTTTTTTTTTTTAAATATTGCTCTTAAACTTTTAGAACTGAAATAAAAATATATTTTTTAATTTTCTTTTATATTATTGTCGTAAACTGAAATCCGCAAAGTAAAAAAATTTAATAAATTTTAATTTTTTTTTATTATTATTGCTCGTAAACTGAAACCGAAATAAAAAAAATTTAAAATTTTTTATTTTTTTTATTATTGCTCGTAAACTGAAACCTATATAAAAAAAAATTAATTTTGAAATTTTGTTTTTAACTATTGCTCTTAAACTTAAACCGAAATAAAAAAAATAATTTTTACATTTTTTTTATTATTGCTCGTAAACTGAAACCGAAATAAAAAAAATAAATGGACTAACGTTGCAACTGTTCGTTAATTAAATGGACTAACTTTGCAAATGAGAGGTAACAGAAACAGACTACATATAATAGGATGAATTTTCAAGTTGGATATATACAATAACAAAAAAAAAGATGGCTACATACAATAACAAAAAATGACAAGTTGGATACATTTTCAAGTCATTACCCCTAAAACATATTACACCAAAAATGTAGTAGTAGTTATATGATTTGAAAGATGCTTTTGAAGCCACTCATAATCTTGAAGACCAAATAGTGACCCTCCTAAGATTACATGTTACTTAAAAGCTATGCTACAAATCTACCTTTTATGATTTGGGTTCCCTAACCATACACAAATCAATATTTTACTTTGAAATTATTAAAGCAAAGATCATAAAGAAGATGGAGTTATGATAGGATAACAATTACGTAAACCGCATGTTCTAGTATAGAGCTAGTACTAAGTCTATCTCGAATCTGATCCGTCATCGCATGAGATACGTGCTCTTTATACAAAATGCTATCTGTTCGCGGTTGGCTGTCGTTAACTTGAGCTCGTAAGAGTTAGTGCGATAGACAATCCTTACTGTCTCACCTCTTGTTACCATTTTCATCGTTTAGTTTCGTGTTTGTATTTGAAACGGATTGATGGTATATATATACACTCAACGCACGACTTGCTTAGCACAGCCGGGTGAAACTTCAAAGTCACCACATGCTAGCTCGATCTCTACATCACCATAAGAGAGGACATACTCTCTTAACATCAAAACTCTAAAACACGGTACACTATCACTCCCGTCCGACACGCGTGTACTCAGTCTCGATGGCCTCAAAGGGATATGAAAAACCTTTTGACACGAAGGGATGGCTCGGTGTTTGCCACATTCGGCACTAAATGATCCACCACCAATAAAACACACCATCCGCGGAGGCAGCACCTCGCCCCGACCGCCAACCGCTTTTACACTCTCGGCAGGTATTTTGTTGAATTACATCAAACACAGTCCGAGAGACATGTAACTCAAATCCTGCATCAGTTCCCCTCCTCAAAAAATACACCGCGCCTCAGTAACGTCTGCCTATCACACGTATCCAAACCTTGGCGTTACACCGCGTACGCACCAAACCCAGCGAACTTGACGCCAGACTTCCGGGAAAAAACCCAAAGCAGCTCATCAACAACACCCTTGCCTGCCATTACGCGTGATCGAAAGGGGATACATAAGCCAGTCATTCCAAGATAACTTCATATGGTCCCTATTGTGAAGCCACGAAAATGAAGAGAAACGAACATTATCGAATAGATCACTTTTCCTCAACGGTTGAGAGCTAAACGTGACGCTATTTCGGTATCTCCAAAGCCACCAAAGAACGCCGGTTACCCACTTACCATACATATATGTGAGTAAAAAGGCTTGAATACGTACGGATTATCTATCAATGGATGAACATAGGTATGTCCTCCGAGGCTAATCCTTGCCTAACCGCGTCTTTTTCACTCTATGGGAATTTTACTCATGACTTGGTACGTGGATATTTGCATAAAGTTCGTGAGTAAGATTTACATGGAATTTTATCACGAAAATACGCATATATAAACAACCCAGTAGGCTTAAAAATTTCAACAAACAATATTTTTAGAAATTTCTATTAGGACTGTTTAATTAGTTATTAAGGTCCATTAACCTTTTGTTCAACGTGTGTATTTGGGTTCCGGAAGCTAGGGTTTGCTTTCGTAGGTCTTTGGTTTGATCTTATAAGTGTGTTACTTTTCAAGTTGTGGTTTCAGTAACTTTTGTTGTCCATAAAGTGTTGATTACCAATAAAATTCACCGGAGTAATAACCTTTTTACCCAAAAAAGAGTCCATTAATGATTAACCTTTGTTCAACGTGTGAAAATCTATATATAGACACTCTCATATTTGGAAAGTCCGAAAATTCAATTTTTTTTTATATGAAAATATCTTCTTTTAACAATAAACACATACGTCTTATTTTATGTAACAACCTTTTGTAACAACTTTTTGATATGTGTAATTTTGACCATCTATCTTATTTTAGGGAAACACATCTTAAAGTGATATGTGTCACTTCTTAATTAAAAAATCACATTTATTTTTAATTTGAAAAATCTTTTTATCTATTTAACTTTTTATAATTTAATTTCACCATATTTTCTAAGATTTTGTGCTATTTAATTCAACATCCATTTTGATATATTTTTATTAATTTTTAGTTTATTTTTATTTTTAATGCCCGCGAAACCGTTATTTTGCGCAGGTAACACATGCTAGTCTACAAATATGATGGAAAAAATCTCATACATATAAATTTGTGCGTCACAAAATAGTAAAAAAAAAATCACCTATATGTATCCGATTCGTCAATTTTATTACGCAAGTTATGTTTAAAAAATGAAAAATCTGATGAGATCTAGTAAAAATAAAATAAAGCCATTAGTAGTATCTAACTAAGCAAGAAAGTGAATTGAACAATCAACGTGGCCTAAGTTCTAACAAAAAAATCAACAATTTTTTGACCAAAGTACCCAAAATTACATAAAAAAGTAAAAAGCATAGCATCATTGTACTTTATGATTGCAATTATATTTCAACCACGATCTTTTCTTAGTATATAAACATAAAAATGATGATCATCATTAGCATCACTAACCATGCCATCCAATCCTTAATTATTTTGGTAATTTAAAAATATAATTGACTTTTTATTTTCTAGAATTTATTTTCACTCAAAGAAGTTATATATAGTTTCATATGTATGATGTCATCTTTTTCCTCTATTTATTTATAGACAGAAGAAATAAGTAAAAAAAAACAAAAACGAGTGAATAAAAAACATAATTCCAAGGTAATTTTGGTCTTTGACGGTCTTGCACCAAGAATATGTAAGTAGGCAAGTAGCTACGTGGATATAGGGTATGTTTGGCAAATGGCTTATTGGAGCTTATTGGGGCTTGGGCTTTTAAAATAAGTAGGCTTATAAAATAAGTATCGTTTGTCACGCAGACTTATGAAAGAGCTTATAAGTCACAGGTCTTTATAAGCCCGAGCCCCATAGAAGGGGCTAAAAACTTTAGCTCAGGGCTTTTGAACCTTAAATTACTTATATACTCACGAAAATATCTAACAATTACTAAAAACTCATTTAATTATGTCTTTTTTAGTAATTTTGCAATAATAAGCCTTAGTCTCAACCCATTTGCCAAACAAGTTTACAAAAATACAAATTTCAATTTCGGCTTATAATATAAGCCCTAGCCTCAGTTACAGCCCCAACCAATTTCACCAAACATACTCGTTATATGACTCAAAGCTGATTATGCGATTGAGTTCATTAAGGGTTCATGCTATGTGCATTATATATATATATATATATATATATATATATATATATATATATATATATCTATAACATATATATGGGGCTAACTATGACTGGATAAATATGATTTAGTGACTGGGCGCCACCTCAAAGATGACATGGCACACACATTCCATGAGAGATTTTCGAATTTAATTAAAAAAATTTGCCCAAAGAAAGGTTTGAACCTGGGACGTTTAATTAGTGAAGAATAACCATTAACCAACTCAGTCAAGCTTAGATTTGTGTATTTCTATCCAAAAACAATATTGATATTCATCTATAGTCTACACGTCTAATATCCCTTAATCATAAAGTTTTACAAACGCAGCACTCTTAATCCTAATCTTTATCCAACTAATATCTCTGATATACTCCATATGCATGTCTTGCATATAGCTTTTATCTTTTAACTTTAAATGTCTTTATATGGTTGATTTTAATTTAAATACGTTACTTAATTTTGGTTGTTATCTGAACATATAGTCTTACGGTTGGAAATATCAAGCCTAATCAAAACCCTAATCAAAGATTGTGTATGCATATGTTGGTTTTTTCTTTTTGCAGGTAAGTCGCACATTCAGTCCTATGTTTTTGACGGTAGTAACCCTAAAAACCTTAAAGTATTATGCATATTTGTAAGTTAGATGTTGTGGGTAGCTTAACATGGACATGTGTTCTCTATTTTTTAGTTATCCGAGCAACTGTTCCAAAGCTTGCTTTTGAGCAAAAGAATGAAATCGCCAAGGCTGTTGAAGCAGAACTTGAGATGGTAAAATGCTTAAATAAATATCCAGTGTAGGTATTTTGACATATTTAAATGTGATTGTATCAATTCATCATCAACTTTTTTCCTCTAGACTGATTAGACTCTGAAATTGTTTCTGGCTGTTCAATCTACAGGATCTGATGAGTTTTCCTTGACTACATCAGAAGGTACACATACCAGTTTTATGTTATAGGTTATGACATTATTTATTAATCGTTTTATTACTTTATTAAACAACTTTTTTTTGTTAAGGAGGAAGTGCGATACGTCCTCAAATCAACTCCTTCTCGGAGGGCTTTAGTGCATTGATACCGCGGGAACTCATCTCTATGTTTAATGATAAAGAACCCGAGCTGCTAATCAGTGGGCTTCGAGAAATCAATTGTGAGTTTGCTAATGATCACCTAAAACCTGATATTGTTTTTTGTATTTCAACTTCATTAACACATTCTTCTTTGCAGTGAATGATTTGCAGGCCAACGCTAAATATAGTGGCTACACAACAGCTTCCAATGCTGTTACGTGATTTTGGGAGGTTGTTTAAGCCTTTAACAAGGAATATAGAGCAAGGTTACTTCAATTTGCAAAATCTTAAAACCTGTATCTGTTGTGCATTGAGTCCCTTTGGAAGGTTTCAAGGCATTGCAAGGTATATCAGGCCCAAAGAGGTTTCAGATTCACAAAGCTTATGGATCTCCAAAAAGGCTATCATCGGCTCATACCTGGTACGTTTTTTCAGTCAGCATATGAATAAAACATGGTATGAAATCAACAAAACTGAAACCGATTATTTAAAGTGTTGATCTGAAAGTAACTTCTCTAAAATAGAAATTGACTGAATGCAAGTACTTTTTTGTGTTGCCTTCTGTTTGTTTGTTGCGAGTGATTGTGTGAATGAATCATGTATGTCTTTTTGTTTGTTGCCAGTGATTGGTGATATTGTCGCTAGGAGACGTAAAGATTTCACAAAGGATTTCTTTATGCATCTTCATGCCGTTGCAGAATCTTATCATGATAATGAGGTAGAACAAAATGGTGAGACACAAATCTTTGTGATTCCACTAAAACCATTGATGCTTCTTCTTGATGTCTTATTATGTACGAATTATGATCCCAAAATGGATATCATTGCGAATAGATTACTGTAATGTTTATTTCTACTGATTATTTTTCTGAGTTACATTCTTCAGAAGCGTTATTGCTAATACTTTTACCACTATTTATATAATATGACTAGCAATTGCAATAATTGGAAACATATGCTTGGCTTATGTGCAAGCTTACGATACCGCAAGCGAAAGCATTGAAGCGATCAACGTTGCAGAGTTAAAGTTCAATAACATTATCAGTTCTCTTTATGTTTTGGCAGGAAAAAGTCAACTAGATTCAGCTTTGGTTTTGATGATTACTAAAGTGTGGTCTACTGCAAAGGAAACAAACATGATGAAAGACGAGGTAAATATATATTTGAATCTATGAACACTGAGTTTCTAATATATTGATGCTGAATAAAAAAAGACGTTGAATACTAAATGGGTCATCGACGTTGAATAAAAAGTTATAACTATATTGCGCTTTTTTATCGGTGGACTAATTTAATGAATTGTTCGCTGCTATGTGGCTTATGACAGGTGAAAGATATATTATATCATTTTTACATGACAGCAAGAGGTAATCAAGGCTTATGCCAAAAGAGGATATTTGATTACCGGTTATTTATCATTAAATAATATTTAACATCTTTCAGGACTTTCATCCTCAATGAATGTTCATATAAGCAATTTAGATATTATGAGACCTTTTGCTGAATCCGTTCTCAAAAGGTATGTTTTTTGTATATGTTTGTGTGTTTCGTAGACACCCTTTTTCTGCTACAACAGGGGTGTTTGGCTGCTGCTAAAACAGTATCCAAACACCCCTGTTGCAGCAGAAATGGTTGTTCAATGTTCAGGTGAGACCAGTGGCTCAAGATGAGATGTGCAGAGTTGTGAGAACTGGTAAAAGGAAAAGTAAGTATCCAACATGACTTATACTTATGATAAAAAACCAACATCTGATCGGATGAAAGATATATGTTCTGCTTATGTGCTCATTTTACTTTTACTAATGGTATGCATCTTTCTATTTGTTAAACCCATTGCTCCAATTTTAGTATTATACAGATTCTGATAGTCCACATGTTTGGAACACATGAAATTCGATATTACCAATTTGGTAATATGTGTAGACAGACAATTAAAGAAGACAAAGCTCTTATATACGAGGACTGAAAACATAAATTGTGCCTTTTGTGGAGTCGACTCCTATACCACTTAATCCTGATGAGATTTTTGATAAGCTCTTAAGTTCATTCCTTATGTACTTAGCCAAATGAGCTTATTGCTCATCTAATCTTATAAGTTGAGGTGCGTTAGCTTATAAGGAATTAAGGCTTCAATCGGATATATACTCCTTTTTAATATCTACTTACTATTAATCTCGAGTAAAGTATAAACAATCAAATACGTTTTATGCAGCCTTTGGGAGTCCTCAAACAGTTCTATCTGATACATATAGAGTAAAGTATTCTGATATATCTGATACATATAAAATCAAGAAGAGTGTATTAGTTTGGGTTATAACTTCTTTTTTGTCAGAGTGTAATAAAATAGAAAGCAAAGACCACTCCCTGAACCTTAATATGATGCCTACCAGATTAGGGACTGATTTTCAGAAGAAAAGAATTTGAGTGTTACAAATTTAACATTTTTTCTTATCTATTTATTGTGGCAGGAGAGAGCATTGCAAGAGATAAACAATTATACACTCTCTAAGAAGGTACCTCTTATTGCAATTCTTAGTTTTATTCCCAAATGTTCAAATATAATTCGTCTTGTGGGTAAAATTCAAATGAAGTCGATTGAGTCTATAATAACTTCTTGCAAATATCATGACAAAAACGCGTATCAACAATACTGTGGCAATATGTATTTACCTTAATCACATGTTCTTATCTATTTATCAGGGGTTGGTGGGTGTAGTGATTGGAGGAGTAAAGATACCAGGGAAAGAGGGCATTGATGGGGGTGGTTGTCATGGTAGTAGGGAATGGGAACATGGAACCTGTTCCGACCGATGGGCTCGAGCCAAACGGGGGAAATGTAGGGAAACTTGGTGTTTGGAGTGTTGGCATTAGGAAACTATTGTCCCCCGTTTTAGGAAGTCCAGGGATGTTCAAGAGACGACGTGCTTCGAGGTTGCTGGAGTGAGTGAGAGCATAGGATGAGAACCTCGGTAGAAGCCATTTGGTTTGTTTTATATTCTATGTTAAGGTTTGTTTGGTTAGCTTTATTGATGTTGTCAGTCTTTGATGGCTGAATTAGCGAAACACTGTCTACAATTGGGATGGTTCATCTTATTTTACTCTGAACGGTGACACCTTATAATATGGTGTTTATTTCTTCTGGCTTGCATCACTCTCTTATTAGTGAACATTTTGTCTCCAATTTATTTGATCCATGTCCATTGTCCTCATTTTGATGTTATATGAGCAATGTGCGTGCACTGCATCATACTTGTACCGAAATCTTACAACATGCCATCTAATTAAATTAAAATAAAAAGAGCCGGTTTGGATTTTACACGATGGTAGGATTACATCTACTTAATGTTTGCATATTAGTGATTATCTCCAACACAATTATACTACAATAATAATTACTATTGTAATATTTGGCTAGCTTTGTAATACTTAAGTGTTTGACAAACAGGAATGAAGAGTTTTTGTTTACACAAATACGACAACCATTAGAACGGAACGACAAACATTGTCTCAAAAAAAGTTTTATAAACCGAATTCTTATCATATGTCGAAGGCCATTGTTAAAATGTCTTGGATACCTTTGGCCAGTGACATAAGGTTTTTTACAAAATGACAATGAGACGATAACGTCAAAACTCACAAAACACTTTAATATTGAACATATAAAAATACACCCAACCAAATTACACTCGACACTCGCAATAATTAAGCCAAAATATCACAATTTACACCAGACCAAAACACACAAACGCAAACCTGACAAAACCGTTTAATAATGAGGGGATCATAAATTTTAAACTGTGATGACACGATATTAACATACCGACATGGATCTCACAAAAGAATTTAATATTGAACATACAAAAATACACCCAACCCAATTGGACTTGACACTTGCAATAATTAAGCCAAGCCCACACAAACCTCTTATCTAAATAAACTTCCGAAGCGAACCTGTCCGACCATTTATTAGTGAGGGTGCCATAAATTTTAAACCGTAATGACACAAGAATAACCAGACAAAAACAGACGACCGTAACCTCACAAAACACTTTAATTAAGCCAAACCCACACACATCTCTTATCAAAACAAATTTCCTAAGTGAACCCGCCCGTCGGGCGGGTTACGAAACTAGTATATATATAT
>BQNB010056828.1:15825-38492 GCA_026074375.1 Tanacetum coccineum
TAATTATACGATGCACGAGAACATATTATTAATAGGGCAAATGCCATAAATGACTAATATACTTATTCTAATTTATTGAAGTTCCTACTAAAGTCTATAAAAGTACACTCAAACATGTATACATTCAAATTTTTTACATCAGGTGCCCTTAGTCATAAAGTAAAAAATTTGAATGTATACATGTTTGAGTGTACTTTTATAGACTTTAGTAGGAACTTCAGTAAATTAGGATAAATATATTAGTCATTTATGGCTTTTGCCCTTATTAATATGTAACTAGATGGATAGTGTTTGTATTAGACGATAAATATGGACTCAAACTCACAATCAGGCTTAGACTTGTTTGTTCACGGTGGTTCTAAATACTTGATAGGATCACATAAACTATATTATTGAAGTAATACTATTTTTCTATAAAACAATTTGTACACTTGTAGGCATGCAAAGACACACGCTGCGACTCTTGACTCATATAATTTCTAGCTAATTTTTAGAACAAAATTTGAACCATTAATTAGACATAAGATATAGTCGAAATTGACTACTTATTTAGGTTATAATTAAGAATTGCCGTCCATGCATAAAATCTATACTGCCTAAGAAAATTGACATAATTTTTTTTTTTTACTATTCTTTAGTGGAGGGAGAATGACATTTCAAATTTGGGGTCATTACAATTCCATTTAAATGATAACAAATATGATTAATGTTAGCAAAATAGGAACACTAAACACTATTTTAATCCAAAGGCCAAACTGAGAAGTTGACGTTGTAGCATATTCTTAGACAAGTTTGGTGATTCTAATGGGAAATCCGACATGTATCATTTCATATTAAATCTTAGCAATCATGTTTATAATTTATGAAATTTGGTTTGATCATAATTAAAGAAGATAAAATCGAGTATTTTGAACAATAATGCTAGAAACTCACGTAAGAATGTTGGACTAGAGCCTTAAAACTCCTCGGGGTAGAACTTCTAAGCTTTTACGTGGTTCATGGCTTGAATTAGCTCGATGATAATGTCTTGTTAACATTTAGTTCTATTATAACATCGGTTATAACCTGTTTTCGTGATGCGTCAAAATTAACAATTAAGTTATTTATAAATAAACATAATGAATACGTAAATTTTAAACATTGTCTTGTGTCGGGGACTGCATATAAAATCCTAAACACATATTAATTCTTAATAGCAACTCATCATTCAAAATCTAAACTGATAAACATTACACTACTCGAATCAAGACATTAAACAATGCATGCCATGAGGAGTATCAACACTGCATAAATGACCTGACAATAACCGAAACACAATACATAACTCGTACAACACCAATCGAGTTCTTTTATTCTTGCCATACTTTTAGCCATCCAAATCATTGATAAATAGTGTTTCTCATGAAATGGTGAGTAAAAAAGATGATAGGGAAACAAGAAACACATTATTTTAACTAGACAAATCATATTGCTTGCCATAACAATAAAAAATTCAAAACCATCTATAAAAAGCCACTCATAACTTCACAAAAATGATAACCATAGACAATCCATAAAAACAAATTTGTACCCAAAAAAACTTTATACCAAATGGGTCAATTTGCAAACATGGTTTCATTTCTTGTGCCAAATATACAAAATTTGAAACTTATGGGTTGGTTTTTAACTTTTTATAAAATTTAATTGATAAAAATAATAGCCGCTTTTTTGTTTATAAAACTACTATTTGAAACTCACTCAACACAAAGATCAAATCTTTTTGCATTTTTTTTAAACAAAATTTTATAAAATTTATGATTGGAATTGTGAAAAGATTTGATTTTTATACTTATTTCATCGATGTCGTTTGATATTAGTTAAATTAGTTCAAATTCTTGATCCACAAAAAGGGATTATTTTTTTTACTGATTAATTTGCATTAAAAATCCAAGATTTCAAATGGGTATTTTCTTAAATTGTGTAATTTTGAAAAAATTTAAGTTTTTATTGTTGGGTTGTTGAATTTTTATAAAATTTTAAGTTTTTTTGAGTGTTAGGGTTAGGGTTTTGGTATAAAGTTGCTAAATTTTTAATGGGTATTTTCTTAAATTGTTTAGAAATTAATCTTTTGGATTAAAGTTTATAAATTTGTTATTGGGTAGGTGAAATTTTTAAGAAATAGTAAGTATTTGTTTTTGGGTGTTAAAGAAAATTTGGGGAAAAGATAATGGGATTAGAAAGTTTTCTGAATTTGACAGTCGACCCACCGATAAAACGAAGAGCCGGGCTACGGCGAAAACAAGCCGGGAGAGGTTCATACAGAGGGAGCTAGAGTTTGAAGATAGGATAAAGCAAAAAGTTTTTAGATTTATTTAAATTTGACGGTTTGAGGGTCATAAATCATTAGCTTAATAGTAGAAAGTGTTTGGTAATTTTTTTCGTAAGAAGATGGAGGGTAGTGCATTGCATCAAGCACTTAAGACTCTTTGTCTTAACACTGATTGGAATTATGCTGTTTTCTGGAAGCTGGATCCTCGTGCTCGAATGTAAGATCATATTGAAAAACTTCAGTTCTTACATGTTTGTTGATTGTGTTGTTTATTCATTGCATTTTTTTTTGGTGTTCTGGTACTTGATTGTAGATATATCGTAACCAGCTCATTTGTAAGTGGATATTCAGGTCGTGGATAGTCTGTTTCTAGTGTTCGGATAGAGTAAAAATGATTCCGATGTAACATGTGAGCCTTAAATAATTAGAAGCTCCCTAAAACACAGGCAATTGATCAATTGATTATCACAACTCAAACAAGCACATCTGAATTCAATCTCGTGCAGCCCGTTTTCTTATAGATAGTTATACGATTCTGATTATTATATATCACAAAATCACTCTCAAAACGGACGACCAAACATTCTTTAATAGGATCTATTACTTTGACGTGGGATGTGCAGTATTTAGCTTACCAGTTGTAGACATCTTAAAACCAGTGGATCTTATATTCTGATTTTTTTGGTTAATTGGTTTGGGATTTGTAATATTCAGTTTCTGGATTTTAGATATGTTAAAATTGCAGTGGATGGGGCTAGGATCGTATATAATGACTGTGTTTATGTGTTATGTGTTCTGACATGATAGTTAAAATATTAAGTTTCTTGGTTATAGATATGTAAGTTTTGTTATCATTTGGAGCTCAAAATCCGATACTTCAAGAATTTCGCAAGAATACATGCCAATTTGAGTTTAAAAATAATGCACCTTAGGTTTTTTACTGTTGCCCGTGATATGAACTTCTTGTAGGATGTTGACATGCGAAGATGCTTATTATGACAAAAATGATCCTTCAGGGAGCAAACCATTCAATAAGAGGATGGACAATTTACCTGATGAGCAGTATGCACAAGACATTCTCGACCTCGCTGTTGCAAAGATGTGTTCTCGTAGATATTCTCTCGGGGAAGGGTATGTTAATACACTTAACATTGTTTTCTCACTTGAATAAGTTGATTTGGCTTTTGTTTTATCAATGGGTCAAGTAAAAAAAGGTTCAACGGTAACTGGTCAAACAAGTTCTAAAAGTATTTGCGGCTCAACCTAATTAGAACCAGCCCATTTTGACCCGTACAAAAAAAGTGCATTTCAAACGCGTTCGACCAGTTACGTATACACACTAGAGCTACCCATCTTGCCACTTCTATTAATCACATATACTCATTATTCTGATAAATACTTTTGCTGCTAGAATCGTTGGTCAGGTTGCAATTACAGATAAACACATGTGGATTTTCGGAGATCAATATGTTAATAATCCCGACTTTTCCTTTGAGGTAAGGAATAATTCTAGTACCAATATTTTTATGAAAATTTTAGTAACCATTCGTCCTAGTGGTGTATGCATCCTAAAGGTATAATTTACATTGCAATTTCTTATTTTCTAATTTCAGGATTACGATGAATGGAAAATTCAGTTTGCCACTGGGATCACAGTATGTCGTCTCTCTAATATAAAAGTTAACTATAAACTTTTAGATAGTTAGAATATCAGGTTTCTAATTCATAAAGTAAATTGATGATTTTTTTTTTTTTTTTTTTTGTAATGCAGACGATTGCCGTTGTTGGTGTTGTTCCTCATGGAGTTGTACAACTTGGTTCTTTGAATCATGTAAGATGACTTCTTTTTCTTTTTTTATATTCATCAATGATCAATATACAAAATTAAAGACGAGACTCACAAAATAAAGATCGTATAAATTGATCACATGACGATAGGCTTAAAAAATATTCTGTTTACATTGGGCAGATACCCGAGGATCTAAAGATGGTGAATCACATCCGAGATATTGTTCTTGACCTGCAAAATTCTTTAATGGGATGTACACCTAGCAATACTAGTTCATATAACGATACCATTACATCGTTAAATTATGGAGTGAACTCGATATCAGATCTTGATCGAAATGGTGATTTAGGTATGCCTGGTGCTTCGAATGTCCAAAGTGAAACCGACTCCATGAACACCTTAAAAACGTCTTTTAAGTTTCCCGCTGGATATGAGCTGTATGAAGCACTGGGACCTGCATTTTATACCCAAAACGATAACCATAGCTATCAAAAGTTAGAGGAGATGCCGGGAACAAGTAGCACTAATCTTCTGACACCAAATTCAGGATCAGAACATCTTCTAGAAGCAGTTGTAGCGAATGTTAGCCAAACTGATAGTGAATTTAGTAACTCGGTGAAATGGGTAGAGACTCATTTTAATGAGATGCAAACTAGTACTTCGGGTTGTTACTCGTTTGAAAGTTCATTAGGGTTCTCGTCAGCTAGTCATAGTAGATGTAGTGACCCGTTAGTGATGTCACAAGAATCACCTGCTAATGTCACCAAGAAACGGGCTAAACCTGGTGAAAGTAGTAGGCCTCGGCCCCGTGATCGACAACTTATTCAAGATCGTATTAAGGAACTCCGTGAGCTTGTGCCTAATGGATCGAAGGTAACATCTTTTGCATATATGATATATGAATATGACTTATTTTTTATTTTTTTGGACCTTCTATGTTTACTGAAATGGGCATTTATGGCACAGTGTAGCATTGATTCACTACTTGAACGAACAATCAAGCACATGCTCTTCATGCAATCTGTTACTAAGCATGCTGATAAAATTGATAAATATGCAGAATCAAAGGTATGGCTTTGCTTTTCGTCTTTTAAATGAAATTACTTTCGGTTCGGTTACAAATATCCATAGCCTTTTTTATAATAGAGTCATTTACATAAGATGACAATGTATTTTTTCACTTGTTTTGCTGTAGTCATTGTTCTGCTTTTTGTACATACGAAGTCATTAAAAGTTGGTAAGGTTATATGTCCCCATTTGAGTCATTTTGCAATCTGTAATCTACAAAATTTGACATTAAAAAAGTGATCAAGATTATGTATCAATATAACATTTCTATTACATAAATCTAACAAGTCTATGGGAAAAAAAAACTTTTCGAAGCTGCTTTTGAGGGTTTTGGTTTAGGAAATGACCCAGAACGGGACACAAACTTATCTTATAATGAGTAAGATAAAACTAAAACAGGACAAGTGAAAGTGTCTGGTGCTATAAGCCTATGACATTCCCAAAAAATGCCCTTTATAGTATGCGGAAATATTAGAGGTGGCAATTTCGACCCAATTTCGCTTATTAATGAGACGGTTCAAGTGATGTTCTATTATCTCTAATGGTAAAAGTGAGTAAAACAATCAAAACAATATTCTTGAAAAGAAATGTGTCAAATGGGTTTATGGGTTCGAAAGTGGTACTACTAATACTTTTCTCAAGAATATTGAATTATTATTGTAAAAGTATATGTGTATTAATATTGATAGACAAATCAGTTATAAGGATGGTTAAGAGGTTAGTATTTAAGAGATTAGCATTTCACAATTGCTTAACCACCCCCAAGGTGGCCTACTGGCCTAGTGGTATGGCATCCTGATTTTCTCACAAGAAGTCTCAGGTTCAAACCTCACTAGGTAAACATCTTGGGGATGTCCAGGGAAAGGGTTGAAACGGTCACGGGGACACCCTGTTTAGGCCTCGTACAGCTGAGTCAAAATTTCACCCTCCCCGGGTATCCTGAACAGGTTAAAACCTCTTACGTTTGCCCATTTCACAGTTGCTTGGCAAGGAAACAGGCATACGAGGAACCTCAAGTCACGAGCTGGGTTCAAGTTGGGCAATGGAGGTCGGAAATGACATGAAAGTTTGTCCTGTGACTGTAGAAAACGTTGGTACAAATGGCCAAATGCTGGTGGAGGTATAGCTGGTCTTCCAAAATGCAAATTCTGAACATTCAATTTATAATTTCCATGTACTAAAACAGATATTGATTTTATGTGATGCAGATGATGTGTGAGGAAGGCATCCATTTTCTTGAGATAGCGGATGCCATTCGGAGCTTGGGTCTCACCATCCTGAAAGGCGTTACAGAACCTGACGGGGATAAAACGTGGATGTGTTTTGTTGTAGAGGTATTGTTTTATGTGCAGTATGAGTCAAAATGGGTCAGGTTGGGTCGACTTAAAACACTCTTTGCTTACAAATAAAAGTAATCTTTATTGTTGCTAGACACAAATCCATTCTTTAATGACTAATACTTTCAACCTGATTTTTAACTCATCAATCGGATTGACTTACCTTTTCTGATTTTAGTGGTTTGTCTTATTTGAGATGAAATATAACCTGAATCGATACATTTTTTAGTACTGACTGAGTAGAATTGGCATCAATGCTTACGTCTTGTGTTTATTTTAAGCCATCGATTCTATATGCAGGGACAAAATAACAGAAATGTTCATAGGATGGATATACTTTGGTTACTTGTTCAGATATTGCAATCGAAGGCAAAGTCTTAACATGATTAGTCCTGTAATATTTTCAAGTTTTTGCTGATAACATTTTGAAAAGATTATTGTCCTCACTTTTGCATGCTGGTTTTTGTTGTTATCGTTATTTCTTGTAATGTAATTTGGCTTGTCATGCAACACTTTTGAATTTAGGTCGCCCATGGGTCTGTAAAAAACACTATGTATATTTGTTGTTATGCAACATGTTTTTCATATTATCTTGTATAGTCGTCGACACGTATCGGGGACATGTGATAACCAATGTGATAATCCATAATGTAGAGTCGTTTGATGACACTTTCGACTCGATTAATCTTTCACTTGAAATACTGTCTCTCGCCTCAAAACAGACACACAGCATACGTGATGCTTATGATCTGTGTGTAAATATACTCAATGCTGTAGGTGATGTACTTTTGATTGCATTCTTGTTCCTTGGCCAAAATTAAATGACTCAATTACCCCACTTGTAAGTTTTTCACAAGAATGATGAAATTATTTTTCAAAAGAATATGGATTGAACCTGCAGTTTGTGCAAACCACATAGACGATTACTGCAATTTACTTAAAAAAAACTATAATCAGAGCATAAGGGCATGTTTGGTTAGGATATATTGGAGGGATTTCATTACATTTGGATTTTAAATTCTGTATATCAAATGAAGAAATTTATAATTCTATAAATTGGCAAAAAGGGGAAACTAAAATTCCTCCAAAAAGTGGAAATGCTTTTGTTTATAAATAACCAAATTAGACCAAAATATTATTTTTGATTTTTTTTAAATAAAATAAATCTATCACTTTCTAAAAAAATTGCAATAACAATACAAATTTCAAAATACTATGAATTTCTATCAACCACATGTCAACGTATTTTAAATTCCGAAATTTTAAATTATCAAAAATTGAAATTTCTCGACATTTGAAATTCTGGAATTTCTAATTTACGAAGCAAACGACACCAAAAATATTTTAAGGGCGTCTTTGCTTATTTTTGGGGCTTAAAATAACTCAAAATGATAAGTTCATAAAGCCATTTACAACCATGTATTTCAAATTTGAAGGACAAAAAAGCTTTTTTTAACTAATATTATCCTTTCATAAATCATTCTTCTCCAATTATACTTCATACTTTAAATTCAATTACCTTTATACTAAATTAATTTACTTTCAGCAACACAACACGATGCATCCATATTAATTTATGTATATATTGCATTATTTTATGATTTGAAAAATGAATGGTTATCCTCCAAATATGAAGGATTTTTAATAATATTTTAAAAAAATCTCCAAATATGAAGCATGGTTGGAGATGTTTTTATGCTCTCCATCCTCCAAAAAGTCAAATACGGAGAAATATGTAATTTGAAGGGCATGACTAAAAACGAACTAAAATTTAAAGGTGTTAAACTTAGTTTATCATGTTTTACAAAACTCAATAAACCCACAGAGTGTTTGGAATTACATTCTCTAAAACTTATGCAATTTTGAGTGTTTAGATATAAAAAACAAAAAGTGTTTATTTGGTGCTTTCTACGCACTTGTTTATAAGGAAATTTTGAAGGAGCTTATTTTGCAAGCGCTTAAAAATAAACACAAGGCATCCGCTTTAAATAAAGGTCATTTGGTTATGTTTGTGTGTGATTATCTATTTTAATCGACCATAATCACGAATTGCCACCATTTAGAATGTTGTGGCTATGGGGACCACGTCGATTAGTATAATGGTCACCAAACGTACCACCTCCAAACGCCTCGCCCCATCCATGGCATCATCACGTTATTATTTAGCACACCATCAAATCCATCGTCAAGCATGTGTAATGATCCCTACGAAACTAAACGTATAAAAATACTCAACTCTATATAAACATATCACACAACCCCAAAAAGACAAAAAGGTGAAACAATTTGGTAGTTTGGTGGTCGGCACCATCAAACCATTGCACGAAATAGGCCCTTCACGCACAGTTGTGAAGTGAGGTAAGGGGAATGGCTCGTGATTGGTGGCGTGTACAATAAAACCCCCACCCTTTCAACTTTTATAAGAGTAAAACGGTTACTTTCGAACTCCTCATAAATTTTTTTAAGAAATAGAATCATCGAAACACCTTTGATGGAGTTATAAAATATGTAATACATGATGACTCATACACGTAAACATCAACTTAACCAACGTCCTGAATGAGACAAATTAAGGGTGTTGATCGGTTCAATTATCAGGTTGTTCGATTGGTTCGGGGAAAAAAAGATTTTGGTACACTCAAAAACAGAACCGACCTGAAAACCGAATTTGTAGTTCGGTTCGGTTCGGTTTTGGCAAATTCGGTTCGGTTATTAGTTCGGCTCGGTTTCGGTTTTTTCGATTTTTATGCTCACTCGTAAGCAAGCCTGCAAAAATCGTGAATCGTTAGCCGGGCGGTCGACCACCTTTTAGCTTGTAATCGGTCTAGGCGGGGACGATTAATCGGATTAGCATTTGTGGCAAAATTTGAGTATTTTCGGCGAGTTTTAGGTATTATTGGCAAGATTTTTTTTCTTCTAAAAAACAACTTGTAAGAGATTTAAACAGCTACTATAAGTGACCAAAAGAAGTTTACGGTGAGTTTTAGGTACTTCCGGCAAGATTAGAAGGTTTCCGGCAAGTTTGACCACAGTTGACCCAGTTACATAAATCGGCAAGGTCAGTGGCCTTGTACAGTGGCCTTGTAGCGCCTAGGCGGCGGTTAATCGACCTTGTAGACTTTTTTTGCAACATTACAAACCATATCAAATACACACATAGTTAGGTTTGAACACGGTAGCAAACTAACTGCTCATTTAAAACAGAAGTAAGCCCAACCCAAGTACAATAGCCAAAGCCCATCATATAAATAAACCATTTCACACAAACATCGAGTCGGTTTCTTTTTTCTCCAGACAAAAAAAAAAAAGAAATGTCAAAATCACACAACCTCCAGAAAACACAAAACTAGAAGAACCTGCTTAACTTATCAATCAAATGGCCGCTAACATTTACATAAAACGCTTATACCACACTTTAGGTACCTTCATTTCGTTAATCATTTTCATTACCAATTCTATACCTTTAATTATGTGCGAATCAATTCTATTTACTTGATAGTTTTGATTTATAGTCATATATAATAACTTTTTAGTGTAAGCGCAGCTTGTTGCTCGTTTGCCTTGCACCTCTATGTAAATCCTATTTTGATATAAATTTTTTTTGAAAATAGCTTGCTTTTATTACGGTCTGATGATTTTCATTATGAAATGTATGCGTTTTTTTTACTCTGTTAACAACTCTTTCGTGTAGGTAAAATGTCTGATGAGTTTTATAATGAACTGTATGCGTTTGTTGAGTCGGTTAAGCTTTAATTTGTATCGTTGTTATAGCTAGGCTAATGATTTTTATAGTGTGCCAATAATTTATAATTAGTTTGTACGGTCTATTGAGCTTTTCTTTGTGTCGTATTGTATATTCGTATGAGTCGGTTTCCTTATAATTAGGTTAATAATTTTTTTATTAGGTGCGATTTTATGTTAACTCAGGTATAGTTAGGTGTAGATTAACTAGATTTCGGTTTATAATTAGTTGATGAGGTTGATTCACAGTCACTAGGTTGGCTTTATAATTAGTTTTTACGGTCGATTAAGCTGTATTGTATATTCGTATGAGTCGGTTTCGTTGTAAATAGGTTATTAATTTTTTTATTAGGTCCGATTTTATGTTAGTTCAGTTAAAGTTAGGTGCGATTTTATGTTCTTCGAGGTATAGTTAGGTGCGAATTAACTATATTTCATTTTATAATTAGTTGATGATTTTGAGCTTTTTCGTGTCGGTTAAATATTAGTTAAATGTAATGTGTGAAATTTTGTATGTAGATTTTTTTAGTGTCCGATAATTTTTTAAAATGAACTCTTATGTCTTTTTTTATTAGATTAAGCTTAGATTTTGTATCGTATTCTATATTCGTATGAGTCAATTTTTGTTATTAATAGGTTGCCGATTTTGATTTGGTGCGAATTTATTCTGTTTTAGCTATGTTTAGTTGACGATTTTGATTTTAAGTCCCTAGGTAGTTGAATAAGCTTTATATTTGTGTAGTATATTATATCTATAAGAGTCGGTTTTGTTATAATTAGGTTCATGATTTTGATTAGGTGTGGATTTATTCTGTTTCAGTTATAGTTAGTTGATGATTTTGATTTACAGTCATTAGGTATGGTTTAAAATAAGTTTTTATGGTCGAATAAGCTTTCATTTGTATCGTATCGTATTGTATATTCATATGAGCCGGTTTCATTATAGTAGGTTAATTACTTCGATTTGGTGCGGATTTATTCTATTCTAGTTATAGTTAGTTGATGATTTATTAGGTACGGTTTATAATTAGTTTCTACGGTCGGATAAGCTTTCGTTTGTATTCTATTGTGTATCCGTATGAGTCGGTTTTGTTATAAGTAGGTTCATGATTTTGATTAGGTGCAGATTATTTTAATCTGCTTCAATTAATATTTAGTTGATTTTTTATTAGGTACGGTTTAGAATTAGTTTTTACGTTCGAATAAACTTTCATTTGTGTCCTATTGTACATTCGTATGAGACTTTTTCGAAGTAATCAGGCTAATTATTCTAATTAGTTGCTAATTTTGATTCGCAGTCATTACGTTCAGTATGTGAGTTATTTTTACTGTCGGTTAAATGTAATATGTGAAATTTGTATGTATATTTTTTCATGGTCTGATAATGTCTATAATGAACCTTATATCTTTGTTTATTCGATTCAAACAGTTTGATTCTTTTTAGCAAGGCAAATTACTGAATTAGTTTGAGTAATATTTTATTTGTAGTGATGAAGTGTGGTGCAGATTTTAGAATAATGAAATTGATTGTCACTATAATGGTTAATCGAGTACAAATAATTAGCTGTTTATTAGATAAAAGTGTCATCATGAGTTGATGCAAATGGAGAACATTTTGTTAGGAAAAGTTGAGTGTAAAATTGTTATTGGAGATCTTCTGCAAATTAATGATTACGAGAAAGCTCTATTAAATATATACTATATAGTGATATACTCTCAGTTATTGACTAGAAATATTTTTAATGGAAGAATATAAACTATGAGATACGGATATGGTTTAGATGCTAACAAGTCATTGTCTCATTTTGTGTGGATAAAACAATAATTAAGAGAACTTATTTTAGTTGAGGGAGACAAAGACAGCTCCTTATACAGCACATATACAAGCAATTTCAGTGCTAAAAAAACATTTGTATGATCACTTTATAATAATGGTATTAGATATCGCTTTTATAAAGAACTACGGAGTATGACTTGATTTTTAACTTCTAAAACATTACAACGGAGTGTCTTTTACACCGTTCAAGTCTTTGTAGAATGTAAACATTTCACGATTTTAATCAAGGATGATGATTTAGCAAATAATATAAGGAAAGCTGGGATTTTACTTTTTTCCTTTTGATTTTGAAAAAAAAAACTGTGCCAGTTAAGATGCATTTTCTTCATAAGGAATTGCGTTTTTTCTTTCTAAAATTGGATTAGTGAGATTTGAGTGTGGCACCAGGAGGTTGCCTCAAAACTTGGATTCTTAGATTCCATTATTTACCTGAACCAGTATGTTGTACTTGGACCACAAAAATGAACGACTAGTTTTCTGCAGCATGTAACACCATCTATTTTGTCTTTTTTTATTAATCTTCAATTTGGTTCTGCAGATTTTAGTTTCAAGTTGATAAGAAAGAGGGAATCATATCAATGGAGTGTATACAACACAGTCAGCCGCTATCAATCACAATGGACAAAGGTAGAAAACCCGAACAAGAAAGATACAAAGGATGCATCTATATCACCTGGAACATCTCAACAGGGCACCCAAACAGAGCCGAATTCTGGAGTTAGCAAATACAGTTCCGATGATGAAGATCCAACCAGTACTAAGTGGAAGCCAGAACTCGCATGGATCACAAAAGCATTCGAACCAGCACTGCAGTTGTGGAAAGGTTAGTTCACAATGCATTTTGCAACCATCGACATTATATAATTCCCATTTGTAGTTGTTGATTCTGTAATCTATTTCACAGGAAATTCAAATGACAAAATTCCGCCCAGTAGTCGATCACTTGCAGAAATCCTTGCAAGCATTCAAAAGAGTAAACTTGGAGTCCAAGAATGGAGCTTGGGCGATCTTACAATTGGGTTATACCTTATTTACCTTAAACAAGCAACCACAAATCCATTTGAGAATGTTAAGGGCGTAAAGATTTCCTCTGACACATTGGTAATTACTGATTACTATTAACCTTACAGTTCACAAAATTAAATGTTACCATTATATCATTGATCGTTATTTTTTTATAGGTCCAGGATCTTATATACCATGTAGAGCTAGCAAAAGGGGCATATAGAGACAGTGCTGCTGGTTTGGCGAAAAACAGCATGCTTCGAGAAAGCAACATTGTGAAATTTGTGAAGAACTCTAGTATGCTGCGACCAGGATACTACATTGGTGTTGATACACGCAATAGACTTGTGATTTTTGGAATTCGTGGAACACATACAGTTTCTGACTTAATTACTGACATTGTTTCTTCAAGTGACGGGGAAGTCAATTTTGAGGGCTATTCAACTCATTTTGGCGCTGCTGAGGCTGCCCGTTGGTTTCTAACTCATGAGATAGGAACCGTTAAGAAGTATCTTGAGAAGCATGAGGTTGTGAATTTATCCCTTCTTTTGTTTAATAGATAGTTTGATGCGGGTAAATTGCATAAAAAAGGCAGCCAAACTTTGATCCAAAATCATAGAAATAACCTTTGTTGGCTCCCAGCGCCACATTTGAGAGGAAGTTAACATGGTTAAAGTTACTATTGACATGTCAAATGCCATTTCATCATTTCTATCTTCAAAATTTTTGAAATTCCAATGATTCCTTACACAGTATAAAGAGGGCCACCTGAAATAGAAATTGGTTCAAATGTTGGTTACCCTCTTATGCACTAATTCTAATTATTATGTGTAATCCTAATCTGTCTACAGGGATTTAGGTTAAGGCTGGTGGGCCATTCACTTGGTGGTGCGATTGCTTCGATGCTAGCAATAATGCTTCGCAAGAAGACGAGCGAGGAGTTGGGTTTTAGTCCTGAGATTATTACAGCGGTCGGATATGGCACACCACCTTGTGTTTCGAGAGACCTTGCGGAACATTGCTCTGATTATGTCACAACTGTTTGTATGCAGGTTGGTATGTAATTTGCGCACATGTTTATGGATTGCTATAACATCTAAGGATGCCAAATGTTACTTTTATTGGTGTCAATGCCATTTTCTTATTTTGTGGTTTTCCACATGCGTTCGGTGATATACAGGATGATATAATCCCAAGGCTAAGTGTAGCTACACTGATGAGATTGAGGAATGAAATTCTGCGGACTGATTGGTAAGTAAAATGTCTCCTTAGTGAATTTTTAATATACCTGCACTGGCATAGCAAATAGAAAACCTCGGTTACTAATGACCTACTTCTACAATAATCAAGAAAACCACCAAACTTGCTCTAAGCTAGCAAAATTCCAAAAGTTGGTCTCACAGGTCCCTTAAGTTTTCAGAATTGGTAATTCAACGTAGGTAACTAGATATCAATACTAAAGTTAATTCATGATAAACATGAACGAATGAGCTAATCCCTAAAGGGAAGTGCATTTGGTATTGGGCAGACCCTGAACCTTTTCAGCATCAGTTCTGCCATGGCATGTGTTCGATGTCCCAGCAGAGCCTAAAGTGACCTCCGACCTCCAGTTAGGTAACCAGCAATTGATGATTTTCGACTAACCGCACCTGGCCTGAGATTAGTCGAATTAAAACGAAAGACCTACAGGGCTGACATCATTCTTGTAGCTAGATCTTTGTTAGGTTTTAGGCTCTTATTCTGGAGAAAAGCTACATGTGGAGCGCTAGGGGGTTTGGACGTTGAGACCAAGTATCAATAAGGTAGCTTACAGCCGTTGATGTTTTTTGGTCAAACCTGCTTGATGATGAGTATTGAGTAATGATTAGAGATGAGATGGGTAGATCGAGCGGGTTGGATGCTGGGTTGACCTGAAATTATATCTTCTCAGTTATATACTTTTTACTAGTTAATGTGTTATAATTTATTGCAAACGTTATATTAGTACAATCACAATGTAAGTTTTTTAATGAAATTGTTTGCATTAAAAACACACGTACAACTTCCAACACGTTTGACATAAATCCATATTTTATATTAGACTAGCAGGGTACCCGCGCGTTGCGGCGGCGGGTACTCTGTGACGATTAACCGGAGAAATAAAAAGAATTTGATCCCGGTGAGGCCCGGTTCACCCGTTTTTATCAGTTCCGATGGGTCCTCTCCGGTTCGTCTTCGGACGGCTTCTATTGGCTAGCCGAATCGATGGTGACTCTGTTCCCGGTTGAACCCGTTGGTCCGGTCCGGTTTTCAAAACTATATGCACCATCATTTTAGGGAGACATCATATGTACGCTTTTGTATATATATGCTTTTAATTATTGTACAATATGAATATATGATTGTATTCTTAGCGTAACGTTTGGTATGCATGAATCAAAGCTGGAATGGAATGGATCATTACAGTGCAATGAAAATATTTTGTTTGTTTTTAAGTTTTGTAATGGAATGGGTCATTCATTGGTTCATTCCATTACGTCTCTAACCACCATTTTCATTACATAGTCACCCCCTAGTTTTTTTCCATTCCATTACGCCATGGAATCATATTTTGTCATATTTCATTTATTTCATTCATTTCCAACATTTATTGTTTCATACCAAACAATATACGTGAATGTTATATTCCATTCTAACATGGCAACCAAATAGGTAAATGAAACAGTAATGACTCATTCAATTACTATGTTTATTCCATTACACTAGGGGTGAGCATACCGGACGTTCGACGGACGAAGCCGAACGAACGCGACCGACCGGAGGACCGAAGGTATTTCAGGTCCGGTCGCGGTCCGGTGTTTTGGACCAATTCGGTCCTCGTCGGTACGACACGAACCCGATTGATAAATTGCGTGTAGGAAGGACCCGATGAGTACCCGGTAACGGAAGACCCTGGTCGGTCGTACATTCGGTCGGTCTCGTTCCCGTTTTGCTAGTTTCGGTCTCGGTCCAAGGTCGGTCCGGTCCGGTCCTTGGACCGTGCTCACCCCTACATTACACCGTCGATTGCATTCCTTTACTAGTTCATTACGTGTAACCAAAGTAATGGGGTAATGGGGTGTATTAATCATGTATTAATTATGTATTACTTTCTCTGTCCCATAATAAATGTCCACTTTGACTTTTTGAAGTCTTTCTTTTCTAACTTTGACCTTAAAGATTTTTGTTTGTGTTATATAATACTTGATGCAAAATATATGAATGGATTGAGTTTTAAATGTATTTTTCGTTAGTATAACTTTCATCAAGTATCGCATAACATAAACAAATGTATTTAAAGTCAAAGTTGAAAAAGAAAGACTTAAAAAGTCAATAGTGAACATTTAATATGGGACGGAGGGAGTAATTATTTTCATTTTCAAGTGTGTATTGTGTTAATGCATTAAAAAGTTGTACACTATGTATAGATGTGTGTAAGTTGAAAAATCAAGTTTGAAAAATTTAATGCTTAAAAGTGCCTTTAGGCTATATAAGTAGTATAGATATATATTTTCTCTCGAGCTATTTGGGATTAAACGTTGCCGAGTTTGACACTCTGACCCATTTATATGTAAACGACGTTTGACATGAATCCATATTTCATATTAGATAGATAAAGAGTTGAGTTAGTAAATTTTCTATTACCGCCGCTATGTGCGGGTAACCAACTAGTATAAGTAAACGGGTCAAAATTATCACCTTCAGTAGTGATGCAAAGGTACTTTACCAAAGTTTTTGTTTTTCCATTTGTCTGCTGAGTAGTCTTGTTTTGTCCTGTGTGAGTTCAAGTGTACTGTTCTTTTATCATTACGATAAGATAAAGAATATACATTAGGGTCCCTTCCTTGAAATGGCTAAACATAACAAATCGCCATTGTCGCAAACTCTTAAATGGTAATCCACTTATAGGACACTAACTCCTTTCTTGCAGGCGCCTCTCACCTTCTACCCGCATTTTTTATGGATTTCCAGTATTATGATGATATTTGTGTTTAATCTAGCTTTTGATTTTGCAGGAGAACCATCTTCGAGAAGGAGGACTGGAAAAGTGTTGTAGATTTAGTCTCTAATGCAAGGCATGCTGTATCATCTGTACAAGATGCAGCTAGGAAGCTAGTTGATTATACCAATTTCGGAAGCCAGACAAAATTTATCGGTGAGTTATACCTTGCATGTAGCGATTGCTATATTAGTTATTCTAATACCAAATGAAACACAACCCTTGAATCGAAATGAACGATTGTAATATAGACAATTAACCGGAACTCAAAAGATTAGAAGATGAATTCGTGATTAATTGCTGCATTGAATGAATACAATGAGTTATGATTACAAGGAGAATTATACATCAAAAGCTAAAACTGAAATGAGAATTACAATTGAAATTTATACAACTAGTTTGGGCGGGAAAGCTGGTTGAAGTTAGTTGAAGTGGCACGTGCTCTATTTCCAAAGCACTTGTTACAACAATCAACAAATTGAATTTGGAATATGTGCAGGTTTTTGTCATGTTATTCACACTTATATACCTTTGAAAGATGTTTACACTTATACAGATATAAGTATGGAAAAATATACTGTATGTCACAAGAGTTTTTGCACTTGAAACTCTAGGAAAAATGTTTGTAGTTAAATAAATGCGCAAAACGTCTTGACAGTTCATGTTTTTGCATGCTTATAATGGTTAGAAAAATCAATGATTATAAGTGCGATAGTTCTTTTTCTCTGAGGCGATAAATGTGATTATGTAAACACATTTACATGTCTGTGAGTGCAAACAACTTGACAATACTTCAAACATCAAACTAGGGCTGAGCACGGTCTGGAAACCGGACCGGACCGGACAGAAAACCGATTCAGCCCAAAAGACCGGACCGAGGACCGGACCGAAATGTTCGGTCCATGTCCGGTCCGGTCCAACAAAGCATAATGCCCGATTGTGCGTAAGACCGAACCGGACCGAGGATCGAAAATGATAGGGTGGACCAAGGACCGGACCGAAATAGATTCGGTCTGGTCCGGTCGGTCCGATCCGGTCCGCGGTCTATAATGCTCAGCCGTACATCAAACTATGTAGAACAGGTGTGAAAATCCTGTATTTGATGCTTGTAGATTTAAACTATGGAAATTTTATTTTTGCATTTTCTTAATGTCTTGCTTGTTTTTTTTATAATGAGTTATTGATCTACCACAACAGATGTTCCTGGTAGAAAAGATTCGATTGCTGTTCCAAGTAGTATACCTTCGACATCTGAAACAGCTGAAGTGAAAGTTGATGACATTAAACAAGAAAGACATGATATTTATCCGAAAGAGGAATTATTTATTCCAGGTGCCGTCTATTATCTAAAAAGGAAGGAAGAAAAACACAATGGAAACAAAGTGAACAAATTCACTCTTTGGAAACGAAACACAGGTGAACATTTCGAGAGAATACTACTAACAAGCAACTTAATTGCAGACCACAGATGTGATAGTCATTATTACGCTTTAAGGGATGTCCTTAAAACTATTCCTGCGCCTCTAAATAGTGAACCTAACTAAGGTTCGCTTTCCTTCGTTAACTATCTATTATTATATTGTTGAATGTCCAGGACCCCCAAGCATTCCAATTTCTCAACGTGTTGTAATATAATGTTATTTAACTCTAGGGAGTCTTGATTATATATTTTTGTTACAATAGTTAGCATCGATTTAGGTTAGTAGTTTAGGTTTATTTGATTCCTTTATTTTGATATAGAATTGTATATAAGGGTGATTACTTCTGAATAAAATGAACATCAACTATTTGGTTTGTGGGTCTTGGAGAGTCTTAATTGGGCTTACATATTAAGGTTGGTCCAGTTAGAAAATGAACCCAGACCAACTTAAATATTTAAAATTCTTTGTTAAATGGGCAACACATATGAATCCCTTTTGCAGTCTTTGTACTGCCACCCCATCACTATTAGAAGATTATGTGAGACAGCTTGGCTTTCAATTAAACGGTGGCCCAAGATATTCTAAAGCAAGCCAGTCATGCTCTCCCTTTTTGGTGCAAATACAAGAACAGTTTGTAGTGTATCCTAAAAATACAAAATACCCCTTCTTTCTCACACGCCGATCCAATTTTCTCTTTTGGATCACATGACTTACATCCAAACACTGGATAGTGTAAATGTGTTATATGCAATTAGATAATTATTTTGCAAGACAATCTATGGTACCCCTTTAAACTGCGAATTCATCTTATATTTGTATATGGAGTACATGACATACATTTTGTTTTGATAGGCATGGCAGGATATTGTTAATTCCAACAAAAAAAGAAAAAGTTCCTTGACTTGACTTAGGCTTCAGCAACGTGACTGTAGAGCACTACAAAAATACAAGAACATACATAGAAGTATAGAACTGCCACACAGAAGGATGCAAAACTAAATAAACACACTAATGCACATGTAGGCTACCCCAGTACCCCACAGGCTCATGTACATGAACAGGCAGAAACAGAAGCACTGATATGTATCAGATATGGCCATATGGGTTAAACCACAGCTGAACACGCAATCTAAAGACAAACCACTTCTAAAGAATATACCACATCTAATTCATGCATTCTGTGGATTTGCATTTTGTCAGTTCATATCTCCATTGCTGCCAGCACCACGGGCCTCTCTTTTACTACCTCGAAATCTATTCACAACTCTTGAGCTGAATATACATGACTATTTCGTTCCCTACCTTTGCATAAACACACAATCATACTGATCCATTTTTTTTTTCATTTGCATCGAATAATTTGCATGTGGATGACAATGAAACGTGCTGAACGCCAGATTGTCATTAGCTTGTCTATAAAAATGAAAAAAATGTGGGGGTGGGTAAACGGGTTAAAATGAGTAGTCTTTCACACTATTTTTTAGTCGGCTTGGGTTGTGGTAACGAAACACTTTCTTGAGCAATCCTTGAATTATTCGTGTTGGATGTGATTATAGAAACTATAATATCACATTAGTAACTTAGAGCACTGGGAGTGGTGGTGCCAAACTCAAAAAGTGGTGCCACGTCAGCAAAAGGGAGTTTGGCACCAGAAATGCTATGGCACCAGAATTCAGTGGCATTAGTTTGGCACCAGAATTCTGGTGCCATAACATTTTTTTTAAATAAACTCAAATTAAATTTTATTCAATTAAAACATATTAAACATTACATAAAACTTAAAAATTACATAAAACTTAAACATTATTAAACATTACATAAATAAAAACACAAACTACTCATCATCATTATTCCATAGATGCTCCATAAGGTCTTGTCGAAGATCGGTGTGTGTTTTCCTATCGCGTAGTTCTTTTGTCTTCCTAACATGTAAGTCACATCTTTCGACCCAGTCTCTAACAATGTTCGGTGCTGGATTCACGAACATATCTCTGAAGTTAACTTCAAATCCCTCGTCTTCCAATATCATGTTATGTAAAATTATACAACAATACATGATTCTCTTGAGGGTGTTGATTTGCATTGCACGCGCGGGTTGTCGTATAATACCCCAACGACCTTGTAGGACTCCGAATGCCCGTTCAATATCTTTTCTTGCAGCTTCTTGAACTCTCTTAAACTTCAAGGATTTTTCATCCCTTGCAACAGAAAACGTTTTGACAAACGTAGACCATGCTGGATAAATACCGTCGGCTAAATAGTAACCTTTCCTATATGTATGCCCGTTTACAACAAACGGACACTCTGGAGCTATATCAGCAATTTCATCATCAAATAATGGGGAACCATATAACACATTTAAATCATTATTCGCACCAGGAACCCCAAAATATGCATGCCAAATCCACAATTTTTGATCAGCAACAGCTTCTAACATAAGAGTTGGGTATTTATTAGTACTCCTTTTGAACTGCCCATGTAACGACTTTGGGCAGTTTTTCCAATCCCAATGCATACAATCGATACTCCCGAGCATTCCCGGGAGTCCATGTTTTTCTTCGTGCAATTCATATGTTTTTTGAATATCAGTTGCAGTTGGCCTTCTTAAAAACTTATCATAATATAAAACGTGAATGCACTTAGTAAAGTGATCTAAGCATTCTCGTGAAGTACGTTCAGCAATTTGCAAATACTCATCAAATGCATCAGGTGAAGTGTCGTACGCCATTTGGCGTATGGCGGATGTGCACTTTAAAATAGAACCAATACTATTACGACCGGTCGCATCGAGCCGTGATCTAAAATAACTAAAGTACTCAGGCAGGGGTTGCACATCATAACTTAAGATATCGTTGAGTATTTTATTAAAAAGTCTAGAGCTCATACGATACCTGCGCCTAAACTTTTCTTCAGGATATTTAGGTTCATACTCGTCGTCGCCAAAATAGTCGTCGATTAGCCTTTGTTCCGCCTCTTCTCGTTCACGATATATGTATGTCCTCCTCCTCTTTGGACCATCACTCGAACCCCCGGCTTCTTGCTCACACAAACCCACATAATGTTGATACGACTCATAATCCCGCATATATCGATCATAGTCGGGTTGAAAGATCGCATCATAATGATCGTATGTGTCGGTTGGGTCGAAATCGTTGAGATTATTTTGATTCATATTTAAAAGAAAAAAGAGAAGTATTGATGTAGAAGATGTATTGAAAATGTGTGTGAAGTATGAAATAATAAGGGGTTATTTATAGGATTTTTAAAGGGGTAAAATTAGGGTTTTGGGGGTATTTTTTTGAAAAACCGCTCCCCCCAACGGCTAGAAACGGATACATTTAAAAAAAAAAAATTAAGTTTGGCGTGGGCTATTAGCCACTGCGCGAGAACCCTTGGCGCGAGCCACGGAGTGGTGCGCCGTGGGCTTTTCTCGCGCCAAGGCTTGGCACCAAGCGATGGCACCACCACTCCCTCCGCTTTTATATTCTTGAGAAAAAAAGACTTAGGGCTCGTTTGGTTTGAGGGGTTTCTTTGGATTTTGGGTTGAAAACTTGAAAAGAGTTGTTTGGTTACTTTTTTAGAATTTAGGTTTGGATTCTAAACCTAAATATAAGGGGTTGTGTAAAAGTTAGGGGTGGTGGTGGTTTTATGACAAATGTGGGCCCAAGTGTAATCTCCTCCTCATCTTTTATTTTATATCCTCTAATTATTAATATAAATAAATTTTAATTCGTATTTTAATAAATAATATATTTTTAAATAATATTTTCTCTCTCCTAACTCAAATCTAAATCCAAATCCTAAACCAAATTTAAATTCAAATCCAAATCTTAATCCTAAACCCGCCTACAAACCAAACGGGCCCTTATTATGAGACCCCATTTCTTTTTAGATCCTTTTTCTTCATAATTTTACCCATTCGGTCCGTTAGAGATATGCATAACCCACATCGGTGCCAAAAATGAGATTAAAGTTGCCACCTCTAATGTTAATACCGAGTTTTAATTAATTTATAGGATAATCTGAACTAGTTGGTACATATGTATTTACGAGTGGAGGTGGAAACTACATTTTCTCTGGGGTAAGAAACATAGAGTGTGGAAGAAGACCTTTTATTTCACTGTTAGAAGCGAACATGATAAT
>BQNB010056829.1:0-38491 GCA_026074375.1 Tanacetum coccineum
ATAAGTTTGTTGATTAACTGAGGATTGTTGTATGAAGACTGATAAGTTTGTTGATTAAATGATAAGTTTGTTGAAACTGAGGATTATTGTATGAAGACTGATAAGTTTGTCTATCTGAGGAAATTCAACAAGATGTGTTTGTTGATTAACTGTGAAGACAGTATATTCAATTTGAGGAACAGATTGTGGTTGTGGACAAGCCTCTTGATGAATTGTGGATGAGTAAGCATTTGGATACGGTGTTGTCGGATAAGTAATTGCAAGAGGTATGGATGGATAAGTAGTTGAGTAATGCTGTGTGGGATGAATTGATCCATATTGAGGAGACAGATGGTGAAAACTGTTGTTGAAACTGAGGATTGTTGTATGAAGACTGATAAGTGTTGAAGTGAGACGGTATCATTTGATGAGTGCAAGTGGATCTTGATTGCGTTAACGCATAAGACGGACCTCATTTGCATGAAGCTCGTGTTGTTGAAGATATGCATGAAGCTGATCAAAGTTGGTAGTATGCAAATCTTTTACAAGCTTGACATCAGTCACAAACTTACTCCATTCAGGTGGGAGTTTGTTTAAGAACTTGGTATTTACTTGAAATTGCTCCAATTTCATTTTGTAAATGTTCATGTCATTGATCAGCTGAGTAAATCTCAAGCAATACTGATGAAGTGATTCCTCCTTAATGTGAGCAAACTTATCAAACGCATCATACAGTTTACACTCTCTTTCCTGCTTTGTCAATAAGGTACCTTGCATTAGTAGTTGAATTCTTTCCCATAGATCCTTGGCAACTCTGTGATGATTAACAAGTGAATAGATATCAGATGGTAGACCTTAAAGAATGATATTAGTTGCCTTGAGATCACAATCAGCTTGAATTTTCTTTGTAGCAGACAATTCAACATATTTCTTTATCTTGGCCACCCTATTTTCTTCAATCGTAAGCCAAATGAGTGGACCGTGTTCAACTGATTCAAGTATCATTCTTTCATGCTTTTTGTTTTGCATGTAAAGTTCCATTATGCTTTTCTAGGAATCATACAGGTGTTTCTCCAACATTGGTGGACGATTGTCACCACCAGAGAGTATCATGAATTCAGCAAGAGTAGACATTGTTACTTTGTTGTTATGTGAAAAGATTACTTGTTGATCGGACAGTGATAAGAAGTAATTGTGTTATGTCCTTTGGTCTTGAGATTACACGAGATTTTACAATTCTTGATTAAATCGGGAAAATAACGTTTCACGGGATTTTATAATCAAAGAAATAAACCTTATAATTCAAAATTTGATTAATTCACCTTGGGAAAGTGATTAATTTGCCTTGAAAACTGGATTTTAATCGCCTTTGAGATAAGGATTATAAATTGCCTTCCAAGTACACGATTTAAATGCTTGTCAAAAGAAATGATTAAAATCGCTTCTAATTTTGAGTCTTCTCAATGGTAAAGATTATGCTTGTATAGCAGAAAGATTAATTGCCTCGTCAAATAGAAGATTAAATCTCTTTCAGATAATGATTAATCCGCCTTAAGCAAAGAGGATTAATTCGCCCTGAAAAGATGATTAATTCGCCTTGAGAAGATGATTAATTCGCCTTGAGAAAATAGATTAATTCACCTTCAGAAAAGATGATTAATTCGCCTTGAGGAGATAATTAATTCGCCTTCAGAAAAAAAAGATTAATTCTCCTTTAGGGGATAATTAATTCGCCTTCAAAAAAAAGTATTAATTCGCCTTCAAGAAAATGAGATTAATTCGACTTCAAGCACCAGATTAATTTGCCTCCTACAAATACGAATTTCAACTTTTTCAAAACACTAAAAGACTCACTTTTGATGTTTTTATCCAAAATTTCTTGTACAAGTAGTAATACTAAGCCAATAATAACCTTAAAAATGCAAACTTTATGGTTTTTAAGACAAAAATTTTGAAATGAAGATGTGTACCTTATTAACCTTTAGAATAAAAAAAATTGCACAAATATGAAGATTTCTTAGATCTAAGCTTATACACCTTGTATAGCTAAGTTACTAGATCATATATACCTCGGTATAAGATCTTTCAGTGTGACTAAAAGCTTCGAAACCAAAAAAAATCATGAAGAACAAGTATAAAACAAAGAAAAAAATGCATACAAAACCAACTTCTCACCCCATGGCTCTTGATACCAATTGTAGAATCTAAGTAATCTTTAACCACACCAATAAGTATGAAGAAATCTAGAGAGAGAAAGAGAGTGAGAGGTTGCTTCTAGTGAGAGAGAGAGTGAAAGAGAAAATGTATAATTATGTGAAAATAATGAAACAACCAACACCTTTTCCATCACACAGAAAGGGTATAAATACTATGATATGGCCGGCCATGGGCTTGGTCCATGGGCTTTCCATGGGCTTTTCCTAAGCTAGCCTATCTAGTTTTCAAATCTTACTTAAAAAGCTATCTAACTATATTTATAGAAGTGACCGATACTTCCGTATTCCTAACATATGCTTAACGAAAAAAACCTAGACCTTGGTTTAGGATACATTTCATAAGTTTTCTAAAGTCTACTTGAGGACAAGTAGGATTCAAGTGGGAGAATTTAATGACATCAAATAAGGTCATAATATTAGCATCATTTATCCAACTAATATTGCTTGTTTTATATGAGATTTGGTACTTATCATTCATATTTGTTAATCTCAGTAAATATCAAGCAATTGGAGAAATATAGAAGAAAGGACGTGTTTTGGAGCTTAAACAAAGAATTCAAGAAGTCTATTGTTCCTGACATTCAATACGCCGTATTATTCTAGATCTATATGGTCGTACTGCAAGATTACGACGAATGATACGACTTGCCTCGGACTTTGTAGAATAGTTGTATCTAATTCATCAGATAAGCCTATATTGAAACTTGGTCTACAACTTTAATGTCAACACGATCTCCAAGCTTCTACACTGTACGACCTATATACGCTTCTAGAGACAAAGCTCACATAGAATTAGCGAGCTGTGTCTACTATCATATATTGACGTGGAGTGTGTGCTGTTGTATGGATGTTCTCTCTAATCCGCCTATCAGGTGCATCCGTGAGACTCTGTAGTGTAGTCAGTGATTGCGATCACTTATCTTTGTGCTCGAGATAACATCACTCTCTTTGATACATACGCTTCTATCTAAAGCCACATTCACGTCTAGACTTCACCTCCGTTCTGCTCTACAACACAAGGTTCCGAACATGCTCTCTGTTTATGTATCGAACTCTCACTGATCAAACTAGTTACTTGCTTCAGCCATTTACATTGCTCATTGCTTATACAATATACATTTCAGATACTTATGTACTTCTTGGCTAACCTTCTGCTACACGTTAGTTGTTAAATATACAAAATTATACTAGATAGAAAATGATTTTTACATCATCTAAGTCGCTGTATAAAATCTTCTCGAAAAAAGTACATAATTTTTTTATGGCTAAAATTCATTATCTGGTGAATAGTAGCGGTTCTATGGAGCAAGTTGTCGGTTTCTCTTTGAATTACAAAGCCGGTTCCATTTGGTGAAAGTAGTTGTTCATTCAGCTTTTTGCTATAATGACGTCTTTTCAATCCGTTTTTTGTTACATAAAACACACTTTTTCTACCATTTTACACTCATCTAGATCTGTAGGAATGCATCCATAAAACCACATGATCATAATGCATCTAACTCTCTTTTTGTTGTATGTCATACACCGAAATGATCCTATAATGAGCAAAGCTGCTCGAGCATCGTCTCGCAACTCATCCATCACCTAAGCTTTTCAAATCACATGAAGATCTACCTCAACAAGCTTAGGAAACTTGTGATCTTCCATCATTGAAGACACTAACTAATCATACTGCTTGTGCTTTTCGACTCTTGGTCCGTCTGGCTTTAATTTCATGGATCCGTTCTGTTAGGAAATCATTATACACCCATTTGTATCATCTCTTTTATCATTTGATTTAAATTAGATGGTTTATGTGTTTGTGCGATAAAAGACAAGGTTTATTATGTTGGGCCACAAAACATAACGGGTTTGGTTGTACCCAAAGAAGGACTCGGTATTTAGATTTGTACCGGATAAAGTGTAAGCGATGATAGGTTGGTTCTACCTTTGTTAGAACTCGGTATTTAGCTTTGTATCGAAAAAATTGTAAGCGACTTTGTGTAAGGTTTTCTCCGCCGAGAAGGGATCATGTTGATCTAGTGAAGTAACTCTTGAGTTGGGTACTTGGGGAGTGGAGTAGGGCGGAGAAGAGCTCCGTGACCGAACCACTATAAATCATCGTGTTTGATTTGCTTTCTCCTTTACATATAGCAATTTCTTTACTTGTTAATTATGCTTATATTGTGACTAGATGTCTATGCTTGTGTTGTGACAACTTGCTTATTCTATGCTTTCCATTATTCATATAGTCATAGACTATATTTGGTACTTTTCATAATACATCGAGTTTGATTGGGTATTTGATACTAAAACTTTTTAGGTTTTAATCGAAAACGTATTAACCCCATCTATGTTTTCTACAAATTATATCAGAGCCACGTGGCTCTAGTTTACAAAACAAATGGTTTTCAAAACCGAGTACGATCCATGTATCAAATTATCCAAAAAGCGGGACTTAATATGAAAAGTATGTCGATGCTTCATTCTTAGAAGTCTTGATTCTTGAATATCTTTGTTATACAAGCTTGAATAATGTTAATTTTTTTTATAAGCTTACCTCAAAGCCTACCAAGTGTTAAACCTTTTCGTCGGGTCTAAATATGAGTTTTTGGAAAATTTGACCAGACCCGCGGTTCCATTCGTTAACAAAGCCGGTTCCATTTGGTAAAGGAACTAGTAGACCCGGTTCTACAGAAAGTTTTTCAAAATTTTCATCAACTATAAAAGCCCGTAAAATACTAACCATAAGGTCATACCAGTCGTGCCACCTATCATTTCGAAGAGAATTGAGTCTAGTTTCTAATATAATAGGTTAGAGGTACTGATTATAAGTTTAAGTATGTCGGATTTGCAAAATACTACAAAGTGTCCAAATTTTCAGTTTCGTATTAACATAGAAACTCAAACTTTTGAGTCGGGTAATTTTAGTTGGTATTCTTTGAACATTGATACATCCTTCTTTAAAATTAAAGTATTTTGGCCATTAATCAAGCTTGGTATACATCGTCTTATTCAACACAAGGCAAAAAGAATTTTTTTTCGTACGATTTGCTAAATATATAGTTGCTTTTCTTTGCATTGTTTATATATCTTGATTATATGCTTATTTCTCATCAAATTTAAGCTTGTTTATTTGTGAAATATTTGTGCCTTCATTATCATGTGTTTCATTCGCTCGCTTATCAATTTAGGTCCTTAAAAATATTTATACGATTCTAAAAGGAGTGTTTGGGATAACTCCTAGCTTTGTCTAAAATGCATTTTCGTAAATGCTTCGGTATCTCATGTTAGTAGAAATGATTATGATATGTGATACGCTATATGACTACTTGTATACCTTGTTTGCATCTTATAATTGCATCTTGCTTGTTTTTGGAACATAAGTGTCTTGTTTGGCATATTTGCTCATTTGATTGCTTTTTTCATGGTTTCGTAGAATAGGGTTTATGCTAGGTCTCGTGCACCTCATATAGGAATATTTCTTATTCTTTGCATATGTTATTTCAACATCTTGCATAATCTCAATATATTAATTAAGAAAAAGAACTAAGTTAGTTAAAGTGGGTTGACAAGTATTATAAAATTTATGCACAGCAACTTAGGATCGGATTGAATGTCTCCATCAAATTACTTAATGAAATAATGAAGTGTAATGATGTCATGTTGTGGTTTAAAAGGTATACTTTAAAGCAGGTCAAAATTAACAAGTTAGAGTTATATGTAAGCGGGTCAAAACTAGTGTTTGACAAACCTCCTGAAGAATGTTATGTGGGTCGTCTAGACCAAGTGAGTGTTTGATATTTACGTATATATTTTAAGAATGAGCTCTGGATGTTTTCATGTTATTTCGAGTTATAGAAGTCGAGTTTCGATCATTTTAGCCATGTATAAAATTGAGACAACAAGTCTTGTAAAAAATTGGTCATATTAGGATTTTCGTATAAAATCAACTATATGGACTTAGAAGTTATGCCACCCTTCGTTTTAAAGGTGATTAAGTCTAATGTAAAAATAATCTCAATGAATAATTTATAATGTTGTCAACTTATAAAATAATAACAAAAAGTCATATATGGGTCATGGCGTTTTTCGCCAAAAGTTTTAAATATTTTTTGTCATGTTGAAAAAGGGGCATTTCAAGGACACCTAGTTAAAATTATCTACATATTTTGAATGTGTCATTTCATACTTGTCAATCCTCTATAACGACTAGTTCACCATCTCCCAAACACCACTATTGCTACGTTTTTTTCATATAAGTAGTAAATATAATCTTTCTTTCGTTAGTCTATCTTGACATCTTGCATTGCATATACATGTGTTGATTATATGTTCTTGTTTGATTATTTGGTTTGTCGTTATCTTGGTGTTTGATAACTATTTGATTAATTGAAAATTGTGTAATCTTTAGGAAAGGTTTTGTTTCATGCTTGTATTCGTGATATTAAATGTAAGGCTTAGAACTATGATTGCATGTGTTTGCATCTTGTTGAGAGAATTTTGTCTCTTATATGATGTCTCGTATGATCTTGTAATTTGTCATTTTGATACATGCTGATTTTGATATGGATATGTCTATGTTTGGTAGTTCTTGTTCCTTGTTGGCATTTCTTATATCTATCCGTATGATGGTCTAATTTATACATGGTCAAGCATGGTTTGCATAATCTTTTTATCTTGTTCCTTATTTGACATTGCTACATAATTTATTTGCTTTTTGTGCACTTATATATGTCAAAGTATTCTTGGTATTCATGTAGAAATCTGTGATTTTCTTTTAAAGCAAGTTCATCTCATCTTCATTATCTAAAACACCATCTTTGGATCCATGCCTATTTGTTTCCTTTGTTTTTAATCTTTTACGTCATTGTTAGTGCAATCGATTTGCTAATCTAAATCATCTCTTTCATTAAACTTGTGTTTGGTTTAACTATTTGGAACATGTTCTTGTATGAATGTTTTTATTTCTCATATCGTTCATGTTTGAATTCTTGATGCATGTTGTAATGAATCTTATGCTTTTGGTTAGTTTTATGTTAACTCTGCTTTTTGTTGTCATTCCCTCTAGATCTAGGAGAGTTTTGGATAGTGAAAATCATAGGATACTAAGCGTTTGGTTCTTTTCCTTAAGCTTTTCATTATTAGAAAATCTATGTAATCGCTATCTCACAGCAAAAAATAGGTTGAGAAACATAATTTGGAACTTTTCTAGAATTTTAAGATTTGAGGTCCTTGTCTGTAGAGGCCGGTTCTTGCAGCAAAGCATGGAACCACGTTGTCGGTTCTACTGAAGGCAATTTTGACGCTTGGTGTAGTTATCTTTTTATCAACACTTTAAACTAGGTTATGTTTACTTTTTATTAAGGGTCACCCATTAGTTGGTTTTGACTGATCTAGTTTATGTCCTTCTAAAAACTCATGGAATTATCCAATTACTTTTTGAACATGTATTATGACATTTTGAGTAGTTGCAAACATGTTGTCAGCTTGCGGTATCGCTTATAGGTTTAAAGAGAAAATGATTCATATTTTTTAGGTACACTATCTTTAGTTCTTCAACTAAAAATTGTGCTTCTATTTATCGCTGAGGTGTTTGTTTTGATTGCACGTATACTATATGTCTACTTGTTATCTCTTAACTCAATCATGTAATAATCTTTGCATGATAAGTTTTATTCGATGTGAGATTTGTTGATCTTATTAAGGTAATTGAACACTATGTGAACACGCTTCTGTTGTAAAACGCGTTTTTTATAAGATGCATTTGACTTAAAACCAACCCCGTTTGGAACTGTGTGTTACGTCAATAACGGTCTCGATCATCTTTCCTCCGCACACAGTGTTTAATTTTGTGCTACTATCATACTGTAATCCTTACTATCATTACATGGATCATACATATGCTAATCATCTTCATCTCTTTGTGCACAGCTTACTTTGTTACGTTGCTCTGCATTGTCATCACCACTTCTGCTCGTTTTCACGTACTCACAAAAATTCATCACTGTCTATCTCTCAATTGCCTTATACAACCCAATAGGTAAGGTTTAAGAGTTTTAGATTTAGAGACGAACCTTTCTTTGCTAAACTATCATAAATTGAGTTCTTCCCCCGAGTCATTTTTACAGATGATTTACCATGTGAAACTTTTCTACCACCCTTAACCATACCTGACTCACTACCACTATTACTGTAAAGGTGACTCACCTTCCACAATAATATGGATCGACGGTTTTTCTATCTAATTATCCCGATAAGAACTGGATAAGCACATTTGCCTCTATGTTGTCAAGAAGCCAAGTGAAATTTCAGTAATGGAATGCGTCTCTTCTCAAACACGTCCTTACAATCTTCGGAAAACCTCACCACCAAACTTGCCAACGATGATAAAGTAGTAGGATTATACTTTTTAGCTTACTTTTCTAGGAGTTTCTTTTATAGAATCATATTTCATTCTAGTTTTAGAAGCATCATAGCACATCATATATACATCTTATTATATATGACTTCCTCTAAAGATGAAGTATATATTACACTAGTTTTCTTTTTGTAGGTTTAAATATACACTTTATTGTGTATGGCATTTCATGTCTATGGACAAAAATTTCCTTTTCATATCATTTCTTTTTAGGTTCACATCAATATAGCGGTTTGCAATATATGGCATACATGTCTTCTTCCCGAACAATGTTTTTTGCAATGTAGTTATTTTCCTTTTGTAGGTTCAAGATAAATAATTTGTGGTATATTGCCCTTACTTCATCCAAGTATAAGTTTTGCTATCATTCATTTTTATCTTTTTGTAGGGTTCATTTTGATCGCCCTCAAAGCAAGGGGGGAGCATTCGGTCAAGAAGTATATTGAGTCATTCTAATACACTTTGGTTGACAAACAAACCTATTATTGCACTAATTGTTGTTTTGTAGGATCATACTTGATGCCCTTCGAGCAAGGGGGAGTTCCATCGTAATTTAGCATTTATTTTGGGTGCGTTCTTATACTATACTTTGTTTGTATATATTTTAACTCATCCAGGAAGAATATGGGGTTTTGACTTATTTGTGTTTGGTGTTTTTTTTTATCATATTGCACCAAACTACCATTTGTAGGTTATGCTTTCAAATTTGATCATATGGATCCGCTATAGGCCAAGGACAATTATCTGAGGATGAAACAACCATAAGAGGTTAGAGTTAGACATTTACGTTTATAGGATGATTTAAAACTCGCCTTTTCAAGGGGAGAAAAAAAGTAAACTTTAAGGTCACCTTTTTGTTTTGACAAAGTGGGGAGGTGAGAAGAGTGTAAACGGAGAGGTAATGTAAAGGTATTACGGGGATATAAGTAAATTTTTCACATTTACTATATATTACGTTTACATATTTTGTCATCATCAAAAAGGGAGAAATTATTAGTGCAAATATTACGGTATTTAATCTACACAGTCTCGTTTGTTTTGTTGATGACAAATATGTAACTTGTAATACATAGCGTAAATTGTACAAGTTACCGTAAATCTTATTTTGTCTCAATATACATCAAACACATCTCTACGTCTCGAGTCTGTGTATGTTAAACAAGGTTCAATACATTTTTGTTATGTTGCATTATGATCAAACCTCTTTTCATATTTTGCATTTACAAGTATTTTTATATAAACATTTTAGCAAATATTACATAGTTAACTTGCTAAATGTAGTTTGTGAAAATATACAAAGTTAACTAAAGATAGAAAATGATTTATGCTCCATGCATTAATCAATCTAAGTCTTGAAAATCTCTCAAAAATTACAAAGTATTATTTAGCTAAAAATACATATCTGGTGAACAGAGAAGCCTGGTTCCATGGAGTCTGACGTGCGGTTCCCTTTGATTTTACAAAGTCAGGTTTCACATTATTGGGTGAACAGCGGTTTCCGTTTAGCTTATTGCCAAATAAATAGAGGCTCTTTTCAATCCGTTTTAATTACTCTAAAAAACAACACTTTTTCTTCACATTTACAATCATTCTAGATGTGTAGAATGCATCTATAAAACCCCATGATGATAATGCATCTAACTCTCATTTTGTTGTAAGCATACACCCGAAATGATCCTCCAAAGCAAGCTTCGAGATCTTTCAATCTACATCCACCACAAGCTTTTAAAACACATGAAGATCTACACAACAAGCTAGGATACTGTGATCTTCCATCATTAAAAAGACTAACTCATCTGATTTGTGATCTTGATGCTTGGTTCGGGGCTTTTTCATTCATTTGACATCAATTTGCTTTAAGGAGTCATCATTTGTTACACCCATTTGTATCATCTCTTTTATCATTTGATTTAAATTAGATGGTTTATGTGTTTGTTGTGAAAAAATCACATGTTTGTTATGTTGGCCACAAAATTAACGGGTTTAGTCTGATACCTAAGCAAGACTCGGAATTTAGCTTTGTAACCGGATAATGTTGTAAGCGATAGTGATAGGTTGTTTCTACTTGTCTAGAAACTCGCGGTAAGTGTAAGCGACATTGTGTATAGGTTTTCTCCGCCGAGTAGGGTGCGAAAGTTGATCTAGTGGAAGTAACTTGCAGCAGATTGGTACTCGGGGAGTGGAGTAGGGCGGAGAGGAGCTCCGTGACCGAACCACTATAAATCATCGTGTTCGGTTTGCTTTCTCTTTTACATATCGCTATTTCTTTACTTGTTAATTATGCTTTATGGTTATGACTAAATGTTTATGTTTGTGTTGTGACAACTTGCTTATTTTATGCTTTTCATTATTCATATAGTCATAGGTACTATATTTGTACTTTTCATATTACGTCGACGTTAGAATGGGTATTTGTATAAGAAAGTTTTTAGATTTTAATCGAAAATGTATTGTCACCATCTACGTTTTTCCACATAGAACAAGCTATATGCTGTATAAGGAAGCCAAACATCAAATATTCCAGAAAGATTACTAAGCATTGGTTCAACTCTCTATGTAATTGGATACGCCGTATCGAACCTCTTCGAATACGGTCGTTATCAGGCGCATTTTTTCAGAGCTAATAAATACCGAATCCTAAAACGAATTTTAGTATGCAAGTGAAGACCTAAACCACCAAGTCGACTAAGAGATGTTTACAGAAGCAGCAAAGGTCAACAAAGAGTCTCAAGATCATAGGGAAACTCTTGTAATCTTCGCACAACACAATACACGTTCGGTTATCGTTCTTTTACTTGGGTCGTTCATATATGAAACCGTGTGTATTTTTACCAATGACGCTTAGTCGGCTGATTTCGCTTTGGTATCAGCCCTGATTTATGAAGTTTAATGTTTGGTTTGTGCTATTTCATTGTGTTTATTACTTTTTTTCAGGCTTCATTGTATGTTTACTCACATGATACTTGTTTTGTATGTTTAATTTGCGTTTAATCTATCATTTCAACTGGATTCTTAGTGTTATGGACCAAGTAGGTAGAGTCCGGGATATAAATTCGCATATAGCGTATGTGTACCTTTGGATCATAGGATACAAAATAGTTAATACCCCTTGATGGCTCATCTTAGTTTAAAGAGTGTGTAGGAATAGTGGTGACTTTAGGATTATCAATAACATTATGTGGCTTTGCTTTGGGTCACAGCGGAGGTTGGTCTATGACTACCAAGTGCTTGTTGTTGCAATATTATTAAACATTAAAATTGTTTGTGGTTATTTTTTTTTTTTTGTGTAGAGTCTCTGACGAGCTAGGTTTTTGATATTCACAGTATTAAACTCCTAAGATAAGATTATATATTAACGGGTTGTTATGCTTATGAGACGTTCATAATTGTGACAGGATCAATTGAATAAGATCGTTTAGGAGAGAAGAATCCACCTAAACTGTGTGAATGATATAACACTAACATAGTAATCGCAATCATTTCACCTTTAGACAAGACGGATTTTATTGGATTATCATGGGCTGATATGTTTTACTCTTTTATTTGTGCTTGACCGTCTTCTTATCGTTTTGTTATCTTCTTGTGTGTTGTATTTCTCTTTATCTGTCATCAAATTAGGAATTGAATAACCAAACCCGTGCCAGTTCTTGCTGCTGATGAAAAACTCAACCTTGTCCAACGTTAGTTTAGGTTTAGATAAATAGAATTAATTAGGACTAACTTAGATAACTAAAATATTGGTAGACATAAAAATTAACGTTCTCGCTCTTAGTGATCGACACCCTACTTACCAACGAAGCTACAACTGATCGGGTACATTGCCCGTTAGTGTTGTTTTAGGTAAATTCGTCAAAATATAAATAGTAAAAATTGATAATATAAATTACCTACACATAACGACACGCATCAGCCATTATACTGCTGTAGTTAGAGTTCTTTCCTCTTCAAGTGTTGCTCCTTATATTGAAGCTTACTCCTTGGGACCTTAAAGGTGATAGCACCCTTGCAAGCTGCTCCCCTCTTTGCCACAATTTCTATTAATCATCAACACCTCATCGATCTCAAGCTGAAGGTGCTGGACAGGATAAGAGTTTTATCGTGGACGTCTGTGGACATGCGATGTTGTGCTGCCTACACTTATGGCTGCTTAAGTGGCGTTATTGATTGTATTTAGGATAGTTAGTCTCCTCTATACAAGTGTTGAATCTACTAATCTTGATGGAAATGTGACCCAAGATGTTGGTGAGTATATTGCTGGTGATTCTCTTTCACCCCGCTGTTAAGCATTGAGTTGGTATCAGTCCTATAGTTGTGGGTACTATTTGTGTAACACCCCAAATCTGGGTCGAGCGGAATGTTGGAAATCCGATGGGCGTTTACTTTCATAGCTTCAATAGCACAAGATTGAGAACGACCATCTAACTGTGTCGTATTGAAAACGATACAATAGATTAACTAATATACATATCTAGTAATTTAAGCGCATGGTTCAAACTTGTTCAATTTATAATAAAGATTCGGTTTATAACATTGTCCCTAATGTAATAAGAACCACTTTTAAAATGTTGACTCTTTAATTATTGAACTATAATGTTATCATCGACCTCGTGCTTATTGAACTGAAAAACATGCTTAAACGTCAACATAAAGTTATTGATTCAGAGGTTTATGTAAATTAATTGTAGGCCGGCAGATTTCCAAGTGTATGTTAAGCAACAAATGCCAAAACATCACAAAAGGTAATTACGTTTTCCTAAGTATTGGACACTGAAGCTCGACGTGTTATGAATGCAATAAATTGCCAATAATGCCCGTGAATGATGTTCTAACCCGCAACATCCAATCCGACATGGTATGTTTGTTGCGTCAGCAACCGGTATCAGCGAGTCTGCTACTACCCAAACGGGGATGTCAATCCCACAATAGATTATTTATCAACATTCGCGCTCACAATTCTAGTAATTGACAGTTCATGATAAGGGTCTCAGTGGGTTACTGCGGGGTTAATTAGGCAAAAACACGTCTAATCCATTTATAAATTGTAACACTTGCAGTCCCAATTTGTAATAAAAAAGTCAATGTTCATCACCCAAGGATGTAAATCATTTAAATAATTGTAAAACATGGGGCTATGAACTCACCTTAAGAGGTAGTCCTCTGAATGATAAATATATCCAAGTATAGCAATGAATCACACCGTCAAATACCTAAGTAAACACGGCCAGTCTTAGTCTACATATTTAGGCTAACGACTTAATGTATAACTAAAATAAATTGCTAGTTTATATATACTGTTATCACTTGTGTGGTGGTGCACACGATTATTGTATTTGTACTTACGTGATGGCTTTTGGGAAACGTATAAGCTCTGTTAATAAATATTCTTATTTATTAAGTCGTGTTCAAAACCGAATGATATCCGAATATATTATAATTCGTCCGCCTCGTTAAGTGTTTATAAATTCACTTTCGTTCACACAATACCCTAAAGTTTCCTATAACTACAAAACAGCCATTGTTAGTTTATAAAATATTCTAATAATTACATTTTAACCCTTTGTTTCCATAATTACAATTCTAGTCCTCCCAACTTTACGCAAGTTACACCTTTAGGTCCTTAATGTTGAAAACAGTTCCCTTAGTTTGCCAAAAATGACAGAAACAGTTCCTTGTACTGTTAAAATCAGTATTGACAAGTTTTTGAGCCTTATAGTTTTGCCAATTGACACTTTTAGTCCATTACACTTGTAAAAATCGCAATTAACTCAATTAAGTGCTAACATTGGAATTATGTTTTCTTTAAGTTCAATAAGTCGGATAAGCTGTTGTAGCCATAAATAGCTCGGATGATCTTATTTTAGCTTTTGGAGCTTATTGGGCCTTATTGGACACCGTTAGGTCCAATAAGCCATTTTAAGGTCCATATTCGAATTTTAATAAGCCAAAAAGCCTTCATTAGCCTTATTTAAGGTTACTCGAATTTGTCTTGCCAGATAAATAAGCTAGGAGTGAGCTTATTTGTGTTATTCGAGCCTTATTGGCGCTCGTGAGCCCAATAACTCAAAATAGTAATAGTTTTAATGAGGTGCATTAGTATTTTTACTTTATTTTCTAAACTTGTAAGCCTTTTAAGGTTGTTTACTGTTCAAGTTATAGATAGCAAATAGCCTCGTTTTGGGACTTCTTTGGCCAATAATAGGAACCCGAATGGAGTTTTAGAGGTTTAAACTTAGCCCATTAAGGTCCATTAATACTATTTATGTCCATTAAGCCCATTAAAACTTGGATAAGCTGCATAAAGCTCACAAATAAGCTGTTAGAGCTTTATCGTGTCTTTATAGTTCGCATTTTAGACTCGTTATTTCTTTGGGCTAAATTAGCCGTTAGGGGTCTAGTGGTTTTCAAGCACACGCTAGGGTATTCTAGTTGTTTACTTAACGCATTAAGCACCTAGGTTCTTAATTACGCCTGAGTGTGCTTATTAATTAAGGTATGACCTCGCCAAGTTGGACTTATTGGCATGTTGGTCTAAGGGGTTCGTTTGTGGCTTTGAGGCCAATAGGTATGTTAGATTTGTGCAAGCTTGTCTTTTATAGTTTAATAAGCCTCCTAGTTCCATCAATAAGCTTGGATGAGCTAGAAGAATAAGCTACGGTCCACCATTGGGCTGTTGGGCCCAAACCGTGAGCTTCATTAGGATACGCAAACAAAGCCACGTGTGGATCAGTTACCCCTCTAAGTAAATGTTTGTTTGGAAACAATTTGTCCTAGCTATATGTCACGTGTTTAACACATTTATACATCGTGTTTTACATGCAAGTGTTTCTTAACGTCCTACATACGCTCCTAAGCCATAGTACATCGTTTATGATACATGTTTACGTGTGGTTTTCTTATAAACGAACGGTTTTTCTAAGCTTTGCTTATTAATAAGTCATGTTACATGTTTTCTTTACATATTAACACCACACAAGTTGTTACACGCTATAACATTGCGTATATCACGTATATTTTTCATTACACATACGTGAACTCTCGCTAGTAACTATATATTATATATATACACGTGACTCATAGACTAGTTAACAAGGAAAATAAGTATGATACAAAGGGTATGGGTTCGAACGTGACTTACAACAAGGTCCTAGTGCTTTGTTTTTGAGTGTGCATGAGGAATGAGACGACCCACTTATGTATATCACGACCAATTATCAAACCAAGTTTCCAAGCTTTGCGTACACCCAACCCTAGCTCGTATATTCCCTTATGCACTCGTTATGTGACCCTTTGTCGTGTTTGTTGGTTCGAATGAATTAAATATGAGGTGTTTGGTTGCGGTTTAAGACCCGAACCAAGGAAACAATATATGTTTAGTTATTTGAGAGTGTTTAAGGTGTGTGTGAGTTTTCAAGAGTGTCAAGTGGTAAATATGTGTAGTATTTATAGGTAAAATAAATAGTTAGCTTTCCTAGTCCTATAAACAAACCAAACCGGCCTAGGGTAGTAGTTTTTTGTAAGTTTCTAGTTAACTACACATAGTTTTGTTAAACCACTAAGTACAAGTCTTAATTAGAGAATTTTGGTACAAGATTTGCCAAGATATTGGAAATCCTATGATTTGTGTGTGTGTGTTGTGTTTAACCATGGCATAGGCAAGCAAAAAAGACCAAATGGGTTATTAACCATTATGTAATAGATTAGTGGGAGACATTTAGGACTAACATTAATTAATGGAAGTTTGTACATGTACTTAGCATATATTGGTAGATTTCTAGTTGTTTTGTGTTCCCATAATTTTCGGCTATAGTAGGTTTTTACAAAGAATGATTTAATTTTTGTGTTCAAGGTTTCAAAGTGGTTATTGGTTTGAGTCTAGGTAAGTCTAGGTATTTCCGGGGTGTGTCCCAAATGTATTTTTCACGGTACGTAAACCTTTTACTGTGACAATAAAAATAAAATACGCAAAATTTAATATATTATCTTCTTTAATAATTATATATTACTGGTTGATGTAAACCATAATTTTATTTGATGACCATTTAATAATGATTATTTCTAGTCTGCGATTTATCTTAATAGGTTAATTTAAAGTAAACGCGTTCGGAACAAAATAAATACTGGACGAAATAAATAGGGAGTGCGTTAAAATGACCTTGAATAAGAAATGTTTACAGTCTTCCACCCGTTAAAAGGATCTTTGTCTCAAAGCTTAAGGTCTTGTAGTGGCATTGACGTAGCCCGGTTTGTGAAGATTTGTAGGTATTCATTTATTGAACGAGTCTTTACATTCCCAGGTGAACTCAGGGACCTCTTAGAGTTAGGAACGCTTACATCAATGGGATCGGCTTTCGACTTTTATATCGTTTGATCTCCCGTACCATGATTTTCAACGGGCTCTTCCACAAATTGGAGGGCTTATGTCAACTGTGAATTCCTTCTAACGGCATGACTAAAGGTTCGTGAGTGTAACATTTCTTCAGATTAGACACAAGGAAGGTATGATGAACTCTGCTCAATTCGTGAGGAAGTTCCATCTTGTAGGCAATTTCCCAACTTTGGCTAACACCTTGAAAGGTTGACATATATCGGCTTCAGCTTGCCCGTTGTCGATCGTAAAACCTTTTCAAGGTTTGAGACTTGTGCACATAACTCCTATCCCCAACTTCGAACTCCATCGCTTTCGCTTTTTCCGATCAGCGTAAAACTCATTGTTATCTGAGGATTGCATATTTTGCTTGTATCTGGACGATCTTTTCCGTTGTTTCTTGAATTAATTCCGGACCAGTTAGTTGAGCTTCTCCAACCTTGGCCCAGTACATCGGTGATCGACATTTTCGACCATACAGTGCCTCATAAGGTGCAGCCTTTATGCTAGCGTGATAACTGTTGTTATTTGAAACTCGGCTAGTGGCAAAGATGCTTAACCCATCCATGCCAAAATCGATCGACTGCTTGCACGTAGCATATCCTTGAGGGTTTGGATAGTTCTCTCGCTCTGCCAGTCGGTTTCTGGATGATATGTAGTGCTCATACTTATGTCTGTACCCAAAGCTTTCTGAAATGATTTCTAGAAATTGGATGTGAATCTCCCGTCACGATCACAGATAATCGAAGCAGGTATCCCGTGTCTTGTTACTATCTTGTTCAAGTATAACCTTGCAATTTGTCTAATGGATCATTCTCCTTAATTGGCAAGAAAGTGGGAGATTTTGTAAGTCGATATCTACAATCACCCAGATGGTGTCAAAACCTTGTGATGACTTAGAGATGGTGATAAAATCCATCATGATATTTTGTCCATTTCCACTCGGGTATTGCGGTTGTACTAGCAAGTTCCTGTTTGGCCATTGGTGTTCGGCTTAACCATTGCGCACGTCAAGCAATTGCTAAATAAGCGGTGATTTATCAGCCTTTCATGTTTGGCACCATTATAGTATTTACATCTTGGTACATCTTTCGGAAACTGGATGGTAGAGTATTTCGACTTGTGAGAATCTCGTGCATATCTGAGTATCTTAAATCTCTCATTGCAAGGTAACCAATTCCTGCAGTCGTAATCATTAGAAGTACAGAGATTTTGTCGGCACATGGTTCCAACCTTTCCTTGGGTATATCCTTTCTGATCATACCGCCTACATCTTCATTCACAAGATTCTCTGGTTTCTGGGCTTCGATTTGAGCTTCTAAAATTCATTTTGGGAAGATATCAGAGGAGAAGCCAATTTAGTCATAGCCAGAAGGGAGTTCTCGAACTGCAATGGCTCAATACGTTCCTTACGGCTCAATGCATCAGCACTACGTTTGCTTCCCTGGATGTTAACGGAATGTCACAAATCGTTAGTCATTAGTTTTTCCAAAAGACCAACTGGCGTTGCTATGTTTAAGCTACCTTTTTGATCGAGATTGTGTTGTAGCTTTATGGTCGCGTGAACACGGTGCATACTGCGTTCATTTTATAATAGTATCTCCATAGGCATTGCCTCATGTTAAGCTCCTTCTGATCGAGAATGTGTTGTAGGCTTTTATGGTCGGTGAACACGGTGCATCTGGTTCCATATAGATAGTGTCTCCATATCTTTAGGGCAAACACTACCGACCCAAGTTCTAAATCATGAGTGGTGTAGTTCTTCTCGTGAACTTTTAGTTGTCGAGAAGCATAGGCAATCACCTTCTCTCTCTGCATCAATACAGCACCTAAACCCTTGTGTGACGCATCACAGTAGACCACAAAGTCTTCGCTCCCTTCAGGTAAAGCCAGAATTGGTGCACTGCACAACTTCTGCTTTATTAACTGAAAAGCGTTCTCTTCCTTTTCACCCCAGTCGAACTTGATTCCTTTCTGAGTAAGTTTCGTCATTGACTTAGCAATCTTCGAAAATCCTTCGATGAACCTTCGATAGTAACCAGCAAGACCTAAAAATTGGCGGATCTCCGTTGGTGTCTTAGGAGATGCCCAATCTTTGATAGATTCTATCTTGGCTGGATCCACATGTATGCCTCTGCTATCAATGACGTGTCCGAGAAATTGTACCTTCGGGATCTAAAATTCACATTTTGAAAATTTTGCATACAACTTCTCTTTCTTAAGCAATTCCAAAATGACCTTGAGATGTTCTTCATGCTCTTTCTCGTCCTTTGAATAAATAAGTATGTCATCGATGAAGACAATTACAAACTTATCCAAGTAAGGCTTGCATACTCGGTTCATGAGGTCCATGAATACCGCAAGTACGTTTTTCAGTCCGAATGGCATAACCTGGAACTCGTAATGGCCATACCGAGTTCGGAATGCCATCTTTGGAATGTCTTGCTCTCGTACTCTAAGCTGGTGATATCTTGATCTCGGATCTATCTTTGAATAAATACTGGATCCCTGGAGTTGATCAAATAAATCGTCGATCCTTAGGAGTGGATAACGATTCTTTACTGTCAGTTTATTTAAATCATGGTAGTCGATGCACATCTTGAATGACCCATCCTTCTTTTTGACAAACAAGACCGGGGCTCCCCAAGGTGAGGAACTAGGCCTTATAAATCCTTTGTCAAAAAGTTCTTGTAATTGTTCTGATAATTCCTTCATTTCGGATGGAGCCAATCGATACGGTGCTCGAGCTACAAGCGCGGCTCCTAGAATTAAGTCGATTTAGAATTCCACTGGTCGAGCCAGAGGAAGACCTGGCAAGTCCTCGAGAAATACTTTAGGAAAATCTCGGACGATGGGTACGTCCTTTATTTGTTTTCCTTTCAACTTATCCTCCTCTTTCTTGGCGGATATCTGCGCCAAGAAGACCTGGCATCCTTTTGCCATGTACTCTTAAGATTTTGAACATGATATAACTGTCAACCGGGATTCTCTCCCGTTGCTACTTTTGTTGCCACAAAAAGTCAAAGTTTTATTCCCATAGGGAACTTGAACAAGTTTCTCATCGCACATGATCACGACGTGACGTCTTCTTAACCAGTCCATACCGATAATGACATCGAAACTACCCAGTTCTACCGGCATTAGATCTATGTTTAACGGATGGTTTAAGAAATTTAAAGTGCAACCTTGTATAATAGTGTCTATCCCGACTAATTTCCCATCAGCTAATTCGACATCATAACAATTTTCTAATGGAGTTGGGGCGATGTTAATCAAGGAACTAAATGCAGTGGATATAAAGCTTCTATCGGCACTAGTGTCGAATAAGATAGATGCATAGTGGTTATTTAAGAGGAACGTACCCGTGACGACATTGACATCAGGGTTTCCCGATGCATTTCCTCTCTTTTCTGCATTCCCAACTGCATAAACCCAGCCTTATGCATTCCCATTCCCTCCATCTTTATTCTTCAGCTTAGGACAATCTCTCTTGAAATGCCCTGGCGCTCCATACTCAAAACAACCATTTCCCTTGGGAGCTGCCCCATTGCCTTTCTGAGTATTAGCAACATTTGTGTTACCCGTACTCCTGCAATCGTGAGCAAGGTGCCCTACTTTGTTGCACTTGTGGCACCTTTGGGTGCACGGGCCATTGTGGTGAAGATGGCACTTGGTGCACTTGGGCAAAGATCCCCCATAAGGCTTCTTTTCGCCTGTCCCCATATTGTAGACCTTGGCGACATTCTGCCTCTTGAAAGGTTGTTGCTGGTGACCATGGTTGTTTCTGGATGAATCATCAGCCTTTCTTTTGTTGTCAGACTTCCTAATCACCCATGATGGCTCTAAACCTTGGACGACTTAGGAAGCGTGGTGTTAAAATTCCACTGATATATCCCCTCCACTCAAGTATCTCAGGTTGCACTAACAATCCTGATGGCCTTTGATGTTCGTCCTTGACCCTTGTACATGTCAAGCACTTGCTAACATAGGTGGCGATGTTTGCCTTTTATTATTTGGGCCACCATTATGCTTTTTCCATGTCATTATACACCTTTTCAGAACCGGATGGATAAGTATTTTTGACTTGTGAGATTCGGTGCATAATCAATGGATCATAAATCTCCATACAAGGTAACCAACTCCTGCCATGTAAACATAAGGTCCCATCGGCACGTGGTTCCAACCTTTCCTTGGGTATATCCTTTCTGATCATGCCGCCTACATTCTTACATTCTAAGAATTTTCTGGTTCAGGCTTCGACTTAGCTTTCTAAAATTCGTTTGGGAAGATTTAAGCCAATAGTCATAACCAAGGCTCGAACCCGCAATGGCTCAATCCGTTCCTTACGGCTCAATGCATCAGCCACTACGTTTGCCTTCCCCGGGTGTGGATAACAATGACACAGATCTAATCACACATGTAAATCTAGCCAACGCGTATAGCCTCAAGTTTAAGCTCTTTTGATCGAGAATATGTTGTAGACTTTTATGATTGGTGAACATGGTGCATTTGGTTTCGTACAGATAATGTCTCCATATTTTTAGGGCAAACACTATTGATCCAAGTTCTAAATCATAAGTGGTGTAGTTCTTCTCCGTGAACTGTTTTATTATCGAGAAGCATAGGCAATCACCTGCTCTCTCTGCATCAATACAGCGCCTAACCCTTGTGGAAGCATTACAATAGACCTACAAAGTCTGTCGCTCATCCTTTCAGGTAAAAGCCAGAATTGCGCACTACATAACTTCTGCTTATCAACTGAATGCGTTCTCTTCCTATTCTCCCCAGTCAAACTTGATTCCTTCTAAGTAAAGTTTTCGTCATGAATTAGTAACGTTGAAACTCCTTCGATGAACTTCGATAGTACCCGGCCAAAGAACCTAAAAATTGACGATCTTCTTGATGTCTTAGGATAGCCCAATCTTGAATAGATTCTATACTTGGCTGGATCCACATGTATGCCTTTGCTATCGATGACATACTAAGAAATTTACATTCGAATCTAAAATTTACATTTGAAAACTGGCATACAACTTCTCTTTCTTAATAATTCCAAAAAGGCCTTGAGATGTTTCTTCATGCTCTTTCACGTCCTTTAAATAAATAAAGTATGGTCCATCGATAAGCCAATTACGAACTTATCCCAGTAAGCTGGCATACTCGGTTTCAAGGTCCCAAGAATACCGCAGGGTGCGTTTGTTTATCCTAATGGCATTGCCTGGAATCGTAATACCATATCGAGTTTTGGAAATGCCGTCTTGAATATCATTGCTCTCGTACTCTAACTGGTGATAACCCATCTCAGAATAACTTTAATAAATACTGTATTCCTAAGAGTTGATCAAATAAATCGTTGATCCTCAGGAGTGGATAACGATTCTTCACTGTCAGTTTATTTAACTCACGGTAGTCGATGCGCATCCTGGGTTTGACGAATAAGACTGGTGCTCCCCAAAGTGAGGAACTAGGCCTTATGAATCCTTTATCGGAAAGCTCTTGTAATTGTTTCGATAATTCCTTCATTTCGGATGGAGCCAATCGATACGGTGCTCGAGCTACAGGTGCGGCTCTTGGAATTAAGTCGATTTGGAATTCCACTGGTCGAGCCAGAGGAAGACCTGGCAAATCCTTGAGAAACACTTCAGGAAAGTCTCGGATATTGGTAATCCTTAATTTGTTTGCCTTCCGACTGTTCCTCACTCTCTTGGCGGATATCTGCGCCAAAAAGACCTGGCATCCTTTTGCCATGTACTCTTGAGCTTTTGAATATGAGATAACTGCCAACCGAGATTCTCTCTCGTTGCTACTTTCGTTGCCACAAAAAGTCAAAGTTTCATTCCCATAGGGAACTTGAACAAGTTTTTCATCGCACACGATCACGGCGTGACATCTTCTTAACCAGTCCATACCGATAATGACGTCGAAACTACCAAGTTCTACGGCATTAGATCTAATGTTAACATGGTCCTAAGAATAAATTGCACCCTCTATGATAGTGTCTATCCCGACTATTTTCCCATCAGCTAATTCGACATCATAACTATTATCTAATGGAGTTGGGACGATGTCAATCAGGGAACTAAATGCAGTAGATATAAAACTTCTATCAGCACCAGTGTCGAATAAGATAGATGCATAGTGGTTGTTTAAGAGGAACGTACCCGTAACAACATTGGAATTCGGGTTTCCCGATGCATTCCCTCTCTTCTCTGCATTCCCAACTGCATAAACCCAGCCTTGTGCATTCCCATTCCCTCCATCCTTATTCTTCAACTTAGGGCAATCTCTCTTGAAATGCCCTAGTGCTCCACACTCAAAACAACCATTCCCCTTGGGAGCTGCCCCATTGCCCTTCTGAGTATTAGCAATGTTTGTGTTGCCAGTACTCCTGCAATCGCGGGCAAAGTGCCCTACCTTGTTGCACTTGTGGCACTTCTGGGTGCACGGGCCATTGTGATGAAAATGGCACTTGGTGCACTTAGGCAAAGATCCCCCATACGGCTTCTTTTCGTCTGTCCCCATATTGTAGACCTTGATGACATTCTGCCTCTTAAAGGGTTGTTGTTGGTGACCATGGTTGTTTCTGGATGAATCATCAGCCTTCCTTTTGTTGTCAGACTGCCTTTCTGCGTAGGTGCGGAGTTTCTGATCCATCAAGTCATTGGCCAACTCAATAGTCTCATCCAACGTCTTGGGTCTGGCAGATTTGACGTTCCCATAAATGTTGTCAGGAAGTCCACTGATGTACTTGTCAACCTTCTCGGTTTCGTTGGCAACAAACTTGGTACATATCAGGGTTAGCTCTTGGAAACGTTCAGTGTATGCTGGAACATCGTTCCCTTTGACCTTTAGGTTCCACAGCTTGATTTCTAATTTCTTGATTTCACCCTGTGGACAATACTTGTCCGTTATCTTTTTCTTGAGTACTTCCCAAGTCATTGCATATGCCTCAGGACCTAAGGTTCTTATCTGACCATTCCACCAAGTCAAAGCAGCACCTAACAGAGTGCAGGTGGCAAACTTCACCTGATTCTCAATAGCACAACCACTGATATTGAAAACTGACTCCATCTTCTCAATCCACCGAGTCAAACCGACCACGCCTTCAGTCCCCTTGAAGTTCAAAGGTTGACACTTCATGAAGTCAGCGTAAAAACAAGGGCGCGCAGTTTGCACATTCCTTCGGTTTTCCTCGTGTGAACTGTGGCTTTCATCTCCATTAGTAGAGTTTCGCAGAAGAGCCTGGTCAATCATTGCTTGGATGGATTCTGGAGTCATGTTGTTTGGGTTGGTGTTGTTAATAGGGGTATTCTGTCCTCGTCTTGTCGCAGGTGCCATGATTCGTCTACAACACAAGAGGCAAAACGTGAGGTCATAATTATGACAGAATATAATAATGTATAGATGAGATAACAACACAAGAGAGGTATATAGTACAACATAACACATCTATTTCATTCATAACTTTGAAAATTTTACATGAAATAGTTGTCTGATTACACAAAATACAATACAAAAGATCTAAGGCTATGCTAGCGGGGAAAAACCCCTAATACTTAACATGCCTGTACAATGACCTAGCAAGATGAGATGACACAAACCACTAGACGTGACTGTCCGCATCCCCTGAAGCATCCTGGTGATCCGGGATCCTAGCATCTGGTGCTGGCTGTCTAGCTCTCCGCTGTCCTCGTAGAGCTAGCAACTCTGTCTGCATGTCGCCCATCTCTCGCCTCATGTCTCTCATCACACGGAGAGTCTCTACCATTTGTGCCTGACGCCTACGGTCAGTCTCTCAAAGTGCTGCTATCTCAGCCTGCTGCATCTGAAAGCGAGTCTCATGTACCTGATGATGTGTCTGAATGAGAGTACCATGTAGTTGTAGCTGTGTCTGATGTGCCTGGAGGTGGGTCTCGTGTGCATACACATGATCATGGTGGGTCTGAAGCTCCTGATGGGTCACCTGACTCAATCCTATCGATTGAGCCCAAGCCTCACAAGAAGCATAGGCCTCCTCCTCCACCATCAATACTGTCTCTTGGAGGGTCATTATATCCCCCATAAGTAAGTTGACCCGCTGCGAGTCCATATCTACTCGTTGTGATATACGAGACCTCCTATCCTAAGCATCCTTTAGTAAGGCATACAAGTCCTGTGTATCATGCTCATGGAGCTCAACAAGCTCTGTAACTCTAGTATTGACCTCTCCCACGGTCATAGGTGCTATCTCAGGAACTGCCTCTGCCGGATCTACCCAAGTATCCCTAATGTTGTACCCAACATCTCTAATCCCCTGTCGCCTCTCTTCAGCATCTACTATGCTAACAAACCCATAATCTATCCCCCGACCTCTGGTAGGTCTGGCAGTAGAACTCTCCCCGATCTCATATATGGAGCCTAGAGTGGACAAACATAACCTCTTGCGAGGTGGCTGCTCGGACTCGGGAATATCATCCCTACGGTCAACAGGTGGTGGTATGTATAGAGATGGTGGTAGTGATGGTAGTGGAGGTGATGGTAATACGGCAGTAACTGCATCAATAAGGGCCTGAGTGGATGCTATCCTGAGTGTCTGGATTTGGGTTGGACACCCAGATGATGGTAGTAATGGTGATAGCATAGGTGGTGGTGATGAATGTGCAGCACCTAGCAAGGCGCTCTCCTACAGAGGGTGGTGATAGTGAGATAGGTGGTGATGGTGATGGAGTAGTCATGGCCAAACGTCTCTCAACCTCTGTCTCTGGTAGAAGGGATATAGAAGTCTGAGGTAGGACGGTAATCCTAGCCCTAATAGTAATGTCAGTGGAGGGGGTGGTATAATAAGCTCTGTTCCCTCAGGTGGGGAAACAGGCTCGTCAGTAGGTACAACAACAGCCGAGTCGGCCGAAGCTAAGTGCTCCTCCTCCTCCTCCTCCTCCTCCTTATCCTCATCCTCATCATTAGCGTCATCCCTAGATGAATCGTCGTCATCATCATCTCCATCATCTCCCCCGTCTATAGGATAGTCAACCGGACCATCCTTTGTCTCATCATCCTCGTATCCAACTTAGTAACATATCCGGGTGACTCAACAGTAGGTGAATCAACAGGAGGTAATGGCTGCTCCTCAGCTGGAAACTCATGCTCATCCTCCAAAGGTATATACTCAGGGTATATAGGCTCTGGTACATAGTCAGGATCATGTGCCTGTACGAACATAGGCTCACGCTCATCCTCGTTTTGAGGAACTGGGGGTGTCTGTGGATCCTCTAGGCCTGGTATGTAATCCGGTGATGGTGAGGCTACTGGCTGCATTGGGAGTCCATCGTATCCTAATACGATGACCCGTGGGATGCCTCTCTCAGATATCTCCTCATCATCGGCTCCCCAGAAAGCTCTGCCTGGTTCAGAATCGGTATAGAGGGAAGTGTAGGTAACCGCAGATGATGCAAAAGACATGACTACTGCAAAAGGCAAAAATAGCTTATATAGGTATTACTTATAAGAGAGATCGGTATGATATGACTATAAGCTTTAATTATAAGAGTCTTATAGTAATATACGTAATATAATTTATATACACGTATATCAATCAATCATGTAAGCACTTAGTAACTACTAATGCTAAAACAATGCATGTCATGTAAGCATATATCCTGGATGCAAACAAGTAATGTATGTATATCCCTCGCAAATCCCATTTGTGAAAACATTGTTTGAAAATGGTTATAGTCCAGACAAAACTTTTGACCTGGTTCTCTATAACCTTGGCTCTGATACCAATCTGTAACACCCCCAAATCTGGGTCGCAGCGAAATGTTGAATATCCGAGGGCGTTACTTCATAGTTCAATAGCACAAGATCTGAGAACGACCACTAAACGTGTCGTTTGAAAAAGATACATTAGATTAACAAAATACTTGTTTATTACATAAGCTCATGGCTTCAAATTGTTCAACAATATAAATAAAGATTCCGGTTTATAACAATTGTCCCCAAAATGTAATAAGACCCCAAATCTTAAATGTTGACTCTTCAATTATTGACCTCCAATGTATCATCGCACCTCGTGCCTTATTGACCTGAAAAACATGCTTAAAATGTCAACATAAAGTTGGTGAATTCATAGGTTTATGTAAATCAATTGTAGGACCGCAAGATTTCCAAGTGTATGATTAAGCAACAAATGCAAACATCACAAAAAGGTAATTACGTTTTCCTAAGCTCATGACACTGAAGCTCGACGTGTATGAATGCAATAAATTGCCAATAAATGCCCGTGAATGATGTTCTAACCCGCAACATCCCAATCCGACATGGTATACGTTTGTTGTCCGGCAACCCGGCACAGTGAGCGCTACTCACCCAAACGGGGATGTCAATCCCAAATAGATCTATTTATAACATTCGCGCTCATAATCTAGTAATTGACAGTTCATGATAAAGGGCTCAGTGGGTTATCGCTACTTAGGCAAACACGTAATCATTGTATAAAATGTACACTTGCGTCCAATTTGTAAAATAAAGCATGTTCTCACCCCAAGGATGTAAATCATTTAAATAATTGTAAAACATGGGGCTATGAACTCACCTTGGGAGGTAATCCTCTGAATGATAAATATATCCAAGTATAGTAATGAATCACGCCGTCAAATACCTAAGTAAACACGCCAGTCTTAGGTTACATATTTAGGCTAACGACTTAACGTATAACTAAAATCAATTGCTAGTTTATATATACTGTTATCACTTGTGTGGTGGTGCACATAATTATTATATTTGTACTTACGCGATGGCTTTTGGGAAACGTATAAGCTTTGTTAATAAATATTCTTATTTATTAAGTCGTGTTCAAAACCGAATGATATCCGAATATATTATAATTTTTCCGCCTCGATAAGTGTTTATAAATTCACTTTCGTTCACAAAATACCTTAAAGTTTCCTATAATTACAAAACAGCCCTTAGGTTTATAAAATATACAATATTTACATTTTAAACCCTTTAGTTTCCATAATTACATTTTTAGTCCTCCAACTTTACGCAAGTTTTAGGTCCCTTAATGTTGAAAATAGTCCCTTAGTTTAAAGAAATGACAGAAACAGTCCTTGTACTTGTTAAAATCAGTATTGACAGTTTTGACCCTATAGTTTGCCAATTGACACTTTTAGTCCCTTAACTTGTAAAAATCGCATTTTAACTCCAATTAAGTTCTAACAAGTGGCATTATGTTTCATTAAGTTCCAATAAGTCGTATAAGCTGTTGTCAGCCCATAAATAAGCTCGGATGATCTTATTTTGGCTTATTAAGCTTATTAGGCCTTATTGGACCCATTAAGGTCCAAGTGTTTTAAAGGTCCGATTAAAGTTTTAAAAAGCACAAATGCCGTCGTTTGTCTTATTTAAGTTAGTTAAGCATGAAAAATAAGCTCGATAGAGCTTTATGATTGATTTTTCGAGGCTTATTGGGCTTGTGAGCCTAATAACTCAAACCCGAATAGGTCTAAAAGGTCCATTAAGTATTTCTAACTTATTTTCTAGACTTATAACAATTTGGGTTTGTTTTTAGGTTCGGCTTATTAAATAAGCAATTAAGCTTTGATAACGAGCTTTTGGGCCCATTACAAGTCCGATAGGTGTTTTACGTGTTTGGGCTCAATCTATTTGGGTCCATTAGCTTGTCTAGAGCTAGTATAAGCCTCATAAGCTGTTTAAGCTTAAAAATAAGCTGCTAAAGCTTATTTGTGGCTTATAGGCTCTCGGTAGTATTATAAATGGGCTACCAAGCCCGATATAGGTTCGGTTATGATTTTTGTGATACATAAGGTCTATATAGCCTTAAATAAGCACATTAGGTTTTTGAATAAGAACATAGAGCTTATTGCCACTTCGTGGGCCCCACTGCTTGGTTTGTTGGGCCAGTTTGTGCTTATTAGGCCTCATAGGCCCGTTAAGGGGTTTATTTGATGCATGCTTGTGATACTTCGAGTTTAATGAGCCATTCATCCAACAATAAGCTCGGACGAGCTTATAAGAAAGCTATGGGTCCCCACTATTGGGCCTGTTGGGCTCGAATGTGGGCATGCTTGAATTATACAAGGCCCATTGTGGCCCGTTGAATCCCCTAGCAACATGTATGTTTCGAAAAGTCATAGTAACCATATTTCATTTTGTTTGGCTTAATCATGGGTCGTGTCTATCACATGCATACGTTAATATGGATCACTTACTCCTTCCCAAGCCGTAGTATCCCGTTTACCATAAAAGTTTACGTATTAGTTTCATTGGTTTCGCGTGTAAGGATTGTATTTCACCTTCGTTTCTTTACCCGATGTTAAATGGATATGTTTAGTTATTTTCGATCATATGTACGTATTCTTACTACATTTTAGCACACACAGTATTATTCAACCGTGTATATCTGTGCGTTGTCGTGCATGGTTCATGCTAGATATCCTTTATTATTTAACGCGACATATGATAAGAAACAAAAAAGAGAACTAAATTATGTATTGTATCTTGTATAAGGGACTTACAAAGGGTCCTAGTGTCTGTCCGAGCTATGCAAGCAAACCAAGTGTATACACGATTGAATCTACCCAACCAAAGCTTCCAAGTTTAGTGTATACCCAAACCTAGCTCGTGAAAACACTTGAGGTCGCGTATGTAAACCCTAGTGAATATATGTTTACTCGAAACAAGATGTGTGAGTGTGCTTGGGTGCGGTTTGTGACCCGAATAAGAGAGACAAGTATTGATTAGTTGTTTAAGTGTTTTGTGAATTGTAAGAGTGTTAAATGGTAGAGTGTGTGAGTATTTATAGGCAAGGTGGCTAGTTAACTCCTCTAGTTCCGTAAACAAGCCAAAAACCGTGCTCCTAACAGGTGGTTGGAGTTTTAAAAAAAATTAAAAAAAAAAAAAAAAAAAACATAAATAATTTTTAAAATAAAAAAAAAATGGTTTTAGGTTAAGCCTATGGTGTTTGTAATACACCTCCTAGTACACTACTCTTAATTGCAGGGTAGTTGTATAAAGATTCTTAAGATTTGATATCTTATGTGTTGATACTGTATATGTGTGTGTATTGCCGTAGCAAAACAAGGGCAAAGGAGAGGTCATTTGGTTATTATCCAATGTGTATTAGCTAGTTAGGGGACATTAGGTACAAAGTTTTAATTAACATGTGTTGTATATGTACATAGGGATCTTTTAGGAGCTTTGCTAGTTGTATTATGAGGTAGGGACGTGTGGTTTAGGAGAGGAAAAGTAAGGTAGAGATTTGGAAATCTTGTTATGATTACAAGGTACATTCCTTAATTAGGAGATCATGGTACAAAATTAATGTTATTATCTAATGGTTTATGGATTTTCTTTACCCATAGCCGGACATATGGCTTATTCACATAAGAATTTGATAGTTTTTGTGTTTAAGGATTTAAAGTGGGTATTGGTTTGAGTCTAGGTAAGTCTAGGGATTTTGGGGTGTAGTCCGAATGTAGTTTATTGCGGAAAAACGTTAAACCTTTTATGTTGACACAATAAAAATAAACACTCTAAGTTAATAATTATCTCTAATAATTATTTAGTACTTGGTTGATTGTTAAACCCTTAATTTATTTGATGAATGTTTTCATTATAATGTTATTTTGGTCTTCGCGTTTTTGCTTAAAAGTTAATTTAAAGTAAAGCGTATGGACAAAATAAATCGTGACAAATAAATGAGTCGTAAATGACCTGAAAATTAAGAAATTTCACAAACCAATACACGATGATTTATTATGTTTTAGTCATGGAGTCCTCTACCGCCATACGTCACTCCTCGTAGTACACCGCAACTCGAGAGTTACTTTCATTACGATTCAACAAGCGCCATTCTTGGCGGATGAAAACCTTTCACAATGTTCTTACACTTTATCCTGGTACTAAGCTAAAAATCGAGTCCCTAACACTGGTAGTAAACAAACCCCATTCGTCGCTTAAACTTTATCCGGTACAAAGCTAAATATCCAGGTTCTTACAGAAAAGGGTAGAACCAACCCAAAACCGCATTATGTTTTATGGCCCAACATAACAAACCTGTGTTTTATGGCACAAACACATAAACCATCTAGTCTAAATCAATATGGACACTCAAGAGATGATACAAATGTATAATGTAATTGTTGATAATGGAACAAAGTGTCTATGGATTTGAATGCCTATCTAATGAACTTCCAATGTAGAAGCTGCAAATGGCATAATGATGATGAGATCTCCAATCTTGTAGATCTACATATGGGTATGCTTGGTGGTGGATGACAATATCTTCAATCTTGTAGATCTACATATGGGTATGCTTGGTGGTGGATGGAAATGGTAAGATCTTCAATCTTGTAGATCTACATATGGGTATGCTTGGTGGTGGATGACAATATCTTCAATCTTGTAGATCTACATATGGGTATGCTTGGTGGTGGATGAAAATGGCAAGATCTTCAAAGCTTGCTTTGGTGGATCATCATAAAAGTATGCTTACAACAAAATGAATGTTAGAGCATTATGATCATATGCAAAAATGAAAATGATTAATGAAGGTGTTCCTACATATCTAAATGTTTAGTCAACTAGTGGAAAGTATGTGTGAAAGGGATGAGAAAATGGTGAGATTTGGCTTGCTATTTATAGGCAAAATTCTGGCACTGTAGCCCGGTTCTGCCGGTTCCATTGTAGAATGGAACCGGCCAGTGTTCCTGAAGGGAACCGGCCTACAGTAACCAAATCCGGATTTTGGGATAAAAAATCTTATAAAATCTTATGCAATCTTCAAAGATTATGGCTAGATTTGGAAAGATATGATGTGACAATACATAAAGGTCAACTATATGTATGATGTCATGCATGATGTAAAATCCATTTTGTATTTTATTTTTACTTAAGTAAACTTGTGTATGTAAAATAAAAAGTTTAGTTGAGGCTTGCCAAAATAGAGTTTTTTTATCATGTTTAAATAAAGTACTTATAATTGCAAATATAAAAATGAGGTTTGATCATAATGCTACCATAACAAACATGTACGAACTGTGTTGTAAATAGAAGACTTCGTGATGTCGTGATGGGACAATGTTTGTGGAGACTCAATTTTGATAACGAGGTAAACTTGTACATTTATATGTTGTATATTACAAGTAATATATATTTTGTCATTATCAAAACGAAAGAGAATGTGTAGATTAAATATCATAATATTTGCACCAACATCTGGTACACCATAAAGTCTTTAAATGAGGCATAGGCTAAGAATAGCCTAATTGCTTCAATTCTGGCAACAGGAGCAAAAAAACGCATCATAGTTTATTCCTTCTTCTTGTGTATATCTTTGTGCAACCAATCTTGCTTTATTCTTAATCACAATGCCTCTTTTATCCTTTTTGTTCTTGTAAACCTATTTAGTCCCAATAGCCCTTTTTTCCATTTGGTAAATCCACCAGAGTCCAAACCTTTTTAAATTGTGAATGCAGTTGCTCATCATGCTATAGCTTCTATCCAGCCTTGGATCTCTTCAATGCATGAATCTTTTTGGGTTCTTCTTTGATAAAAACGAAAGCAAACAAACAATTTTGAAAGTCTTTATGGTTTGTTCTTTGCTGAACTGAACTAAACAAACCATGTTCTTTCAAATTCTTTGTCATTCTTCTTGTTTGAGGTGCTGAATTCTAGTCTCTAATGATTTGGTCAACTATATGATCTTTGTGTATTCTTGTAGTTGGAATAGGACTGACAGGCATAAATGCATCTAAATTGTTTATGTCAGCCTCTACACCAACATCTTCATCATCATCTGAATAAACAACATCTTCCAATTCAGGCATATTTGGATCATTTGAAGTTCAATTGCTGATTTAGACATCAACAGCATTAACTTTTATGCTAGCAGCATTAACAGTTAGACTAACAATATTAACAGTGTTACTTGTAGTATTAACATTGTTAGTGCTGCTAACATTGTCATCTTTCACTTGATAAACTCTTGGCTCCTCTATACTTGGAACCTCACTATCTTCATTCCCTGGATCTTCAGCATCCTTCTTTTCCTCCTCTCCTGATGGTTTGAATCTAGCATCAGGAGAACTCTTTGAATCTTGAGAGAATAGTAGATCAGCAGGCCACATTGGTAGTAGAATGTAATCTTTGCCAGGTACTGTCTCCATTCTAGCTTTACCTGCATCATTACATGCTTTTGTACCTGCATTACCATTAGATTGATTCCCTGTAACAACTGGCTTATAGTTCATAGAATTTGTTAGTGCATCTATATCAAAAAGCCAATTAGGTCCACTTCCTGCAATATTAGGTGTATTCTCACTAAACTAAACATGCAGGTTCTCTTCAACTATCCTAGTTCTACTGTTGAATACTCTGAATGCTTTGCTATTGGTAGAGTATCCTACAAAGAACCCTTCATCAGCCTTTCCATCAAATTTACCTAGGTGATCTATGGTATTAAGGATTGTAACAGGACACCCAAATGGTCTCATGAAGGCTCTTAAGCAGGTTTTTCTAACCTAGAAAAAGTTCCTCAGGGGTCTTCGTTTTAAGGCTTGATAACTAAACACCCTTTTGGGATCATATTCAAGTAGTATTAACTACTTCAGCCCAGAAAGTTGTTGGCAATTTTGAATCAGCTAGCATAGTCCTAGCAGCCTCTATTAGTATCCTATTTTTCCTTTCTACTACTCCATTTTGTTGTGGAGTCCTAGCAACACTAAATTCCCTCTTAATATCCTTCATTTCGCAGAACTGATTCATGACCCTATTCTTGAATTCAGTCCCATTGTCACATCTAATCACTTTTACCTTAAGGTCTATTAGATTTTCTATGCTTGTTATAAATGTTTTAAGGATTTCAGAAGTTTCATCCTTAGTGGCTAAAAAGAAAACCAAACTAAACCTACTGAAATCATTTGTGACAACTGGGCAGTACATCTTTTTTATTAAAGTCTTTACACATGTTTGGCTAAACAAATCCATGTGCAACATTTGTAATGGTTGGCTGATTGAATTGACTATTTTGGTCTTACAAGAAGCTCTGTGTTGCTTTCCCTTCTGAAAAGCAACAAGGTTTGTTAAATTCAAAATTTTTAAGGTAAACTCTACAGGGCTTCCCCTTATAGTTTTATTCATTGTTTTGTAAATTTACATGTCCAAGCCTCCTATGCCAAAGTTCAGGATTCATCCTTAGATAGGTGGTTTTACAAGAGTTAGTGAGACCTCCTTGAGGAATTATCATATTTAAATCAAACACTGTAAAGCTAAACATGCTTTTCATTAGTTACTTAATGTCGGAGACAGAACAACACATTCAGAAAATATCAGTAAAAAGAAACACGTATTCTTCTTGTTACACATTTGTGAGACACTGAAAAGGTTAAACTTTAGTTCCTTTACAAAATACACATCTTCTAAATCCAATTTACCAGTTCTTATTTTACCTTTCCTAGTAATTTTTCCTCCTTTGGAATTACCTCTAAAGGCAAAAAATCCTCCATCAATTTCTTCATAATCTGTAAGATATGATATGTTTCTTGTCACGTTCCTAGAGCATCCACTGTCAATCACTCCTTTATCCTTCAAATCTTGCTGTGGATTGCCCTGTACATAATGGTAGGAAAATTAGTTTCATTTGGGGACCCAAGCCATTACTAACTTGGATCTGCCTTGTGCATCAATATAGTCAAATCTTTTAAAGGACATTGATGCACCATTGTTTCTGGAGACATGGTCTAAAACTTTATGCTTTGGTCTCCAAACCTAACATGCTAAGGTCTTAACAACATTTCCCTTGTTTTCCTTAACATCACTAAGAACTGCTTTTGGCCTAGCAGTATTAACCCTTTTCCCCTTAACAGTATTAACCTTTTTAGTGAAATTACTGTTATTAGCTGCTGTTATTTTGTTAAAAGGCTTTCTAGCAGTTGAATGGGTTTAATAATTAACATTTTTCATGGGTCCTGCATTATTCATTGCTGTTCTTGATTAACTGTATTAACTGGTTAACTAACATTAACGGAAATTAGCAAAACCTAGTTAAGACTGTTCTGGAAAAACCATGTTCCTTTTGGCTGGGGTGAGTTAAATTTAGAGGAAATTCTGTTACTTTACCTGTTGAACATTGCATTAGTCTAAGATACTTGGTTTTGAAATTCCCATTATTTATACCATTTATTGCAATCATTCTTCAAATAATCAAAACTACCACACACATGACAAGCTTTGTTGAACATCTCAAAATTACTTCCTAATTTTTGAGACATCTATTGGTTTCAGTTTCTCTTGTTTCCTCTAGAACTAGGTGTATTTTGCCTATTTTTATCAACTGATGTTTTCCTAGGAGATTTTACTTGCTCAGTAGACTTAATAAAGTTTATCTTGGCAAAATCTATGATTTATTAAATATCTCAATGTTTTATACTAGCACTTTTTCTTCATCACTATCAGATATCTAATCCTTAATAATTATGGCTCTATTTTCTTTTCTAGCAGTCTCAGGTTCGTTAATCTTAACAGTAGGCTTTTCAACTATAGACTCACTAACAGACTCATCAATAAAATCATCTAGACTTGGATAAACTAAATTAGATTTTGGTGGCATAAAATTCCCAGTATAAGGAGGTGAGATAGATTATACCGATTCTGTTTTACACTTTATCCATTATCTGTCTGTCTAGAATTTTACTTAGGTTTTTTAATGAATTTTCAAATTTTTGTATTGTAAGTTGAACCTCATCATTTTCTTTTGTAGCCAATTCTAACTTTCTTTTAAGCTCTCTAATATCTAAATCTCTTAAATAGATTTCACATTTTAAGAGTTTTATATCTTCCTCATACACATACTCATTTTCTTAATGATAACATCTAGCTTCTACAGATTCTAAACCAGTTTTATATGAGACAACACTTATCCTAGCTGTTCTTAAGTCTTTAACTAATTGTTCATTTTTTCTTTTAGATCTTTTACACATTTTAAACAAGATGAACAACAATTTGAGTCATTAGATACCTCAGAGTTTGTAAAAGAAGTTAAAAAACTTGTTAAGAATAACCATGAAGAGCAAATTGGTTGGACCTTTTCTGCTTGTCACTCAATCATAGCAAAGCCATCACACGAGATACTAAGGCATTTGAAGTTGTTTTCTCAATTGGCACAGTCCTTCTTGTAGGCTCCTTGTTTCTGTTGTCTTGATTCCTAGGTGCCCTGCACTTCCTTGTAAAGTGTCCTCTCTTATGGCAGTTGAAACACTCCACCTTGGACTTGTCAAACCTAATCCTTTCTTTGTTGGCCATGTCCAGTTTCCTTCTAGTATTCTTTAGGAATCTTCTTGCCCTCATAGTCAGCTAGCATTGTTCCACCTCAAATCCATCTTATTTTAGATCACCAGGATTGAGTTGTTATTTTTGATTTAATGATCTCGTGTGGAATAGTTGGTTGGCTAGCAAAGAAGGAATAAATCACAGCATCACTCAAATTTTTAACAGTTGTTGAGCTATCAGCAGCACCCTGAGTGCTAGCAGTATTAACACCCTGAGCAGTATTAACTACTCTGTTAGTGCTGCTTAAGGACAGAAAGGCTACATTGTGTGAGTTTGTGGTTGAGCTAGATGTCCCTTTGACCTTTGATTCATAAGCCTTCAGGTTGTTAAAGAGGTCATCCAAACTCAATGTCTCAATCTCTGGTTTGTTCCTCCACACAATAGTATGCATAGTCCATTCTTATGACAAACTTCTCAAGAACTTCTGATTGATGTCTTCTTGAGGGATAAATTCACCATGCATATCTAGTTGACTAATTAGCTTTTGAAGCCTTTCATAAGTTTGCTCAGTCACTTATGTGTTGGATGTAGCAAAGTTTTTATATTGCTGCTTTAGTATATTTTTCTAAGTTTTATTTGTAGCAGTATTACCTCCAAATCTATTCTCAATGTCCTGCATCAGTGTCTTAGCATCCTTGTATGAGTTAAACTTTAATTGATGCTCATTAGGTAAGGCCATCAATAAAGTGCTTCTTGCCTTCAACTCTGCCTTTCTTTGTGCCTTCTCTTCAAAACTTGTAGGAGGGATAACAGTCTCCTTACCATCAACAGTTTTTATTACTATGGGTGCATTACCATTTTCTATGATCTCCTATAGAGTGTAATCAATGCATTATAGGTATTGCTCCATCCTCATCTTCCAAAGATCATACTCACCAGGTTGGAGTATGGGTAGCTTGATGGTTTGAGTAGTTTGAGAATCTATTGGTTTTTGAAAAAATAGATCTTGTGTGTAGTAAAGTTTCTTCTTATTCAAAGCTTCTTACAAGCTCTGATACCACTTGTTGATCCTAATAGAATAGATCTTGCTTATCTTGTATAAGGCTAAGTTGTATTAAATAAATTCAAAACAACTATGATAGAAACTTTGATTGTGAATATCAAAGACTATGCGGAATCTAGTCAATGATACTAAGAAGAATTTCAATGAAACAATAATGAATAAGATCAATAAACAGTTTTCAATACAAAACGAGTTGTACACCAATCTTTCAAGCCTCAATATAATATGAACACTCTTAATAGTGTTAGGGTTACAAAACCTTGAAGCTACAAATAGATTAACAGAACAATGAAAAGATGATATCAATCTCTATGCCCTAAGACCTCCTTTTATACACCAAGGAAGTCCTAACTGGCTTACAAATGTTTTCCTAAGTTAATATGATCTTCTAAACAAATAACTTATACTTATTTTTTACAAAAAATATCTGGGATATTCAAGTAGGAGAAATAAGTATTAGAGAGCTTAGGAAGAAGCTTGAAAAAAATTCAAAAAGAAGAGGATAGCATTCAATTTAATGTAGATAAATTTGAAAATGCAGCTAAATGTTTAGACAAGCTCATAGAGTGTCAGATTGTTAATAATTGCAAGAAAGGCTTAGGCTATGAAAAATATAATGCAGTTCCACCTTCCCACACAGGAAATTTCATGCCTCTAACACCTGACTTGTCTTTTACTGGTTTAGATGAGTTTGTAGTTAAGAACAGTAAAGCTATGTTTAGTGAAGAAGAGCCTAAGGTAGTTAGGAAGAATGACGATGCCCCAATTATTGAAGAATAATTGTCAAATAGTAAGGAAGAAAATGTGTCTCAAACTAAAACTGAGAAGAAAACAGTTAAGCCTAGTATTGCTAAGATAGAGTTTGTCAAACCTAAGCAACAAGAGAAAACTGCTAGGAAAACTGTTAAACAAGTTGAGAAACATAGGCAAAACACTCACAGTCCAAGAGGCAATCAAAGAAATTGGAACAATATGATGTCTCAAAGACTAAGAAGCAATTTTGAGATGTTTAATAAGGCCTGTTATGTGAGTGGAAGCTTTGATCATTTGCAAGTTGATTGCAATTACCATCAAAAACAGTTTCAAAATAAAAACATAATAAATAATATTAGTAATATTAATCAAAGGGTTAATACTGGTAGGGGTAAAAATGTTAATACTGCTAGGCCAAAAGCAGTAGTTAATGTTTTTCAGGGAAATAA
>BQNB010056830.1:4934-38491 GCA_026074375.1 Tanacetum coccineum
TGGAAGATTACACACACACACAAATTATGCAAATGGTAACCAACACCCTCTCCATGTGTGGAGAGGGTCCTTTTATACCCAATGCCAAGAGTGGCATGTGGGCTTTCTAACTTGGGCCGGGCTTGGCTTTTCATGGGCTTTGAGCCCGAAACATGGACAATCTTAGATTACAATCCAAGCCCGTTGAACCCGACTAGCCTATTACTTAACAAGACTAATTACGACTAATAAGACCGATAACATTCTTGTTCGACTTATATAAAATTAAGGCTAACAAATATAGTTTTCGATCATTACTCGTGTTATTGTATAATTACAATTTAATAGAATATAAAGAATATATACTTTGTTCTTTTATCGGATTTTAATATAGTAAAAGTTCTAAACGAAAAATACTAAGTATAAAAGTTTTTATAAATTTCGGCATGACCTTGCCATTTGTACAACGTTTCCATGTATCTTAAAATACAATATTTCATATTTTTCATCAATCAATATCGCAATATTTTCGCCTCTCATGATTAACACTTTGTCAAATTTACATAAATGTTAAGTATAAGTTAAACCAAACGCTCCCTTATTAGGGACCGCTGTCCCAAACGCACCCTTAGGGGCTGCTGAACAGTAAAACAAACGGCCCCTTATGGGCTGTCCTAAACTAAACATCCCCGTTGGGGCTATTAAATGCAAATCCAAACGCCCTTGTTTGGCAGTTTTAAACACAAATCCAAACGCCCCTGCTGGGCTATAAAACGTAAAAACAAACACCCCGTCGGGGCTATTTTTATGCAGAAACAAACACCCCTTTCCGGGCGTGTTTTTCGGTTGGATAACGAAAACAATAACACAAAATAACCGAGAACAAAAAGAATATAATATGACCACAAGCCCGACACCATTATGGTGCGGCTGTGGTGGCAGCCAACCCAAACCGAACACCACTTTAAGTGGTGTTTTCGGTGGCGAAACAAACATCCCTTATTTAGATTTGCATGTCGGTCGAGTAATAAAGAAATTAATACGAGATAACCAAGAATCAAAAGAAACAAAAATAACCACAAGCCCGACACCACGAGGGTGTGGCTGTGGTGATACCAAAACAAACCGAACACCACCTACGGTGGTGTGTTCGGTGACAATCAAACACCCAAAAAAAAGAGACATAAATAAATCCGAACCAAACCACACTTAATTTATTATTACTTTTTATTTTTATAAAAGATGTAACCATCCAATACTCGGAAGATAAGGGGTGAAGATGGTGGTGGTTTGGCAGCGGCTGTGCCACGGAGATGGTGGAGGTGGCGCGCCGGCTGTTAAGGTTACGATGGTGTCAGAGTGGTGGATGTGGTGGTGTCGTGGTGATGTTGATGGCGGCATCTGTTGGTGATGAAGGAGATGGCAATGAAGGTGGTGTTGCATGTCATCGGTTGATGTTATTGGTGGTGTGGTGGGTTGGCTGTTGGCCGGAGTTTGGTGGCCGAAAAACTTGGCCGAAAAAAGGGAGGCGGTGATGCGAAGGTGGAAGGTGATGGTGTCAATGTGATGATGGCAGCGGGGTGGGGAGAGGCTGGAGATGCGGCGGTGTATGATGATGGTGGCCGGCGACAGGTGGTCGGAGTTTGGTCGGATACCGGTGATGGCGCCATAGTTATATCAGAGAGAGTGTGTGTGTGAGATTATGATATAAATGAGATAAAACCCTATTCATTTTCTTTATATATTTGAAACTTTCATTTATAAAAAAAATGTGTCAAGTTTAATATAATCTAGGGTTGGAATTGTAAATGTTACTAGAGGGGCTAGGAATGTAATTTTTGAGAAATATCGGTTCGGGACTCGTTTGGGCAAGTTAACGAATGATTTAAAAGACGAAACTTACGCCATTGTTTTTCAAATAATTTTTCCATCAAAAATAAGTATTCACTTGAACACATTTCATAAATATTTTGTGACGTTCATTTTAAAATTGTTTATTATTTATTGAGTAATACTTTTAAGCTTTGTCCGTAAAAAAAATAAATAAATCTTAATTAAATGATCGCGTTTTCAACAATGTTTTTAATTAAATGTAAAATAATTTATTAAATATTTTTATTAAATAAATTTTGATAAATAAATAAAATTTTATTAGTCTCGTGTCGGTACGCGTTGTTCTCGTTTTCAAGCCAGATAAATTTGAAAAATTAAAATTTATAAATGAAAATCATGTAATAATAATTATGATTTATTTTTTTAAAATAAGTTTCGAAAAATTATCGGTTACGCGGCAATTGTTTTTATATGACGATAAAAGGTCGAAAGGTCAAATGTCAAGTCAAACCCAGAAAGTCAAAGGGTAAAATAGTCATTTAAAGTTCTAAAACTTGACGGTTGTCACATTCTCCCCTCCTTTAGGAAGCGACGTCACGACGCTTTAATCGCTTCATTCGTCCCAATTTCACTTGCAATGCGGGAAAGATGACATTCTCGAATGAATTCACATGTTCTCACATTATGGTCATACGACCTCGGGCATTTGGAAGTTTTTTTTAACGAAGCGAAAATTAATTCAAAAATCATCGATGATCACACCGATTAAATCAAAGCACATATCGTCCATGGGTCTTGTTAAAAGAGATCGCGTCATTATAAAAATCATCTGGAGTGTAAACAACTCCATCGAAGGCGTTACAATATTATTTAAAACAAGACGCTTAGCATTAAGCGTACACAATCACATAGTTGCATGCTCGCTAACCGTCAAGCCATGCAAATTGAAAGAAAGCGCACTGATGCGGTAATCACTCAGAGTATATATAAATCTATCGAAAGCACTACGGCATTAATCGAAACAAGGTACTTATCTTTAAGCACATATATCACATAACGACATGCTTGCTAAATAGCCAAGCCATGCCAATCAATCAGTTCAATTACATTAACTCATGCTTGCTAAATAGCCAAGCCATGATTAACAACAATTAATTTCGGCTAAGACCAACTCAAGAAATCACGGGCCTGATAGCCATGGATGCATATCCAAATAGATTTTATCATTGTAGGGTGTTCACACGTGGATCCATACCCAAAGAGAGATTTTCAACATCACAAGGTGCTCACGGGCTTTATAGCCATGGATACATACCCAAAAAGAGATTTTTAACATCACCGGGTGCTCACGTGCTTCATAGCCATGGATACATACCCAATAAAATGGTCAAGTCGTCTAAACTCTGAGCATTCTTCACGGTGCCCCAGGCGCGGTCGTCACCGGCCCGGCTGCCAATCCGTGGAATTATCGAGCTCGCACACCAATCGCGACCGCTCCTACCCGACTCCGTCTCGTGTCTTTCAACGAGCGTCGAGGACCCTTATCCCGTGTCTTTCAACGGGGGGCTAAAAATCCGGGTACGCGTTACCCACCGATCGGACGTCATTTCACAATGCCGCCTCGAGCTCGCACAACGTACGACCACTCGACTAAATCACATATCACATAAACACATAACAAGCAGAAATTTTGCAAATAAATTTTCAACTATGGCTATCCGCCGTTGACCATCGACGATCAAAGGGGATCGAGTCAAGCACAAGGACTCCTCAACTGAATAAACGGAGACGGCAAACGGGATTGTCTTTTATCTACCGCCACGAAGTCGGCAAACTCCAACTGTCCATCGCGTACCGTTTTATTCCCTACAGAAAATGATGACGGATGACATCACTATGATCCAGTAGGATCCGACCATTGTGCTTAGCTCTCGCGCCGAAGGCTCTCCTTTTGAGCCATCCTTGTGTGACTCTACGTTGGTATCCGAGTTCACAAGGCAGAACAGGAACAAATCAAACACCTCGAATTCACAACTCGAGCTTGTGTGGGATTCATCCGCAACATTAGATGACTGAACACATATGTTTCGGGGGGTAGAAGTCTTATGGAAACCCGAACAAATCGTTTAGGGGTAGATGTCTTCTTTACGGATTTCGGCTTATTCATCAGATGATTCATCTGTTTGACGTAGATGTAACTTTCCTCTTACGGACGTCGTTTCGACATATAGGGAAAATGAAAGAATAGATAAGTAAGATTCATTTGAGTGTTGGAGTTGTCTTTTTCATTAGTCTTCTATTGGTAACACCAGAGTGGATTTTCGTTTTTATGTAGGATGATTTCCTTTCAAATTATCGATGGTTTTGTTACAGGAGGGATGCACAGTAATACAGATTTGATGTTTGGGGAAGTCTTTTTATTAGCCCTCGGAGTTACTTGATCTCGGCATTCATACACTTTGCAGCTTTTCTATTCTCGCTTAAAGATTCCTTCTCAGTGGCGGTATCAAGGTCTCTTTGGTATTTCATCAACAAACACTGTGATTTAGAGGGAGTACACGTTAACTCATTGTCTCACAAAATATTTTGAGGAATTATTTATTCGGTAAGGTGGTTTTTTCTATAAGTCAACACCAACCGAAAGAAAAGATTTAAAGGAACATAAGAGAATTCAAACTTGTTCATACGGAATCCAATCGAATAGGATCACTTGCGTAAGGATCCACCATTTGGAAGTGTTCTCACCCAAACATTTATCCAAAACCACCAGTTTAAAGGCGAAGATTAGTCTGACTCGGAGTTAGGGTGGACCTCTTCCTGATTCTGCATAGTTAGCTAAAGGTATGCAAAATTAAGATAATAGCGACATCACATCCGACATAGCGTGGCTCTTTCCTGAATTATGCATAGTTAGCTAGGCTATGCATAATTGAGGACTGAGCGACGACACATTCGTCCGACACACTATATCTGATTAGAACGTTTTCGACCTATCCTTTAAAATAAGTAGATTATTTGACATAGAAATGGGAAAATATTTTTACCTTCGTTTCAAAAAACACATCAACTATTGTTCATTCATTTTTGGGAAACACATTTTTTTGCCTTGTCTTCTTATGAAAATTGACGCAATTTGGTATTTAGTTTGATAAAACATTTTATAAATTATTGTATATTTTTGGTATAAATTGTTCATAAAAAGATATTGTAGATTTTAAATGACATATAAACAAGGGATTAAAACAAGATCTGGAGGTTGTGTATAATGAAAAAGATGTAAAGCCATATTATTTGAGTTTAAGGTGAAAAGAGATGGGAAGATGTGTGTGTGGTGAGAGAAAACACACACACTTACACACTTTTCAAATGTGAACTTCACCCCTCCATGGAAGTATGGAGGGGGTATATATAGTCCTAGTGATACATAACTATCACAACTAGTCATTATTAGTCCCTACGTGTCTAACTATATATGAACTAATGTAATTCCGGATATGTCACCATATTTTAAGGCTAACAATCTTCCCCCAATATGTGGACACATACGGAATTACTTACAATGTTCCTATCATGTACAAATACAATAGAAATAAAGTCTTCCATAGCACTTCCAAAGCTGAAGTTATCTTCTGAGTTCTCCTGGTCTTGAAACTTGTACTCCAGCTTGGATCTTCATTTTCTTTACTTGTACAGGAACCATTGTAGTATGCATGAACTGGATTAACTTCCCCCTAATCCATGCAGCATGTCTTGAAAAGCTTTCTTCATAGACTCCTTTTTGGCGAAGTTTCTGAATTAGCTTCCCCCCAAACCAACATCCCTATCTTAAGCAGATTCTGGAACTTTGAAGTAGCTTGAACAATCTTCTACTTGTCATTGACGTGCACAGCGGAATTTGTAGAAGTCAAACCACACCAACGACCACTACTTCTTGTCATTCGGGCTTGGTGAATATTCGTTCGGAGGTGCATGCGAGTGCGATAAATCAGCAATAATTCTTCTCACGTATGCAGAATACTTCATAAACCATACTGAACATTTTTTAGGGCTAACAAACTTCCCCCTAGAAGTTGACATGGTAACATCAAAGTCAACTAAGTCCCGGATGTACACATTTTCCCCCATGATGGTTGCGAACTCTCGGAAGCATCATTGTTGTGTACGCACATATACTTAAGAATTTCTTGTCTTTAACACAAATCTTGAGATCCAAACAAAGCATTATGCTCTTGTCTTCAAAAAACCGTCGAGAAGATGAAGCAAGAATCATAGGAAACACTTAATATATTCAAGGTCTTGTATTTGAATGTCGTGGAAGAACCATTGAGAATTTGGCTTTTGCTTTAGATTGTGAAGTACCTTTGTATTGAAAATGCCGTGAGATTTGCTGATTACATCTTCAAACTTGAATCTCTTTGCTTGTTTTTACCTAACCCTCGAATATCGGTCTGGCTATGGTTGTGATCACCCCCCCCCCCTTGTGAAGTAAACCCGTTTTACCAAAACTTTGAAATGAAGTGAAATCCCCAAATTTGTTATCTTAAGCTTGCACTGTTGTTGATTGAAGAATGGTGCATGTTTAAAATCTATAAGTACTCTAATACCCACCGGAAAAGTATAAGAAGTACATCACACCTCTGTAAAAATGATTCCCATCGTCATTCTGTGTGTGACTTGAGTTCTAAAAGTAACTCCTTTTTAATAGTGATAGTTTTTCCAGGTCTGAACAAACCATCCCAGACTGCTCTGCGTAACTAGTTTAATTCAAGTCTTAATCATCTGATGTATACGTTCAAGCAAGTCATCAATCGATAGAAAATAAAAGAAAGTCTCGATGATGAAATAAGTAGACGCCTTCGTGGAAATTAACTTCTATTCAAATAAGGTTACAAAATTTAAATTGTTGGTTCAACCTTGATCAACTTAACCTTCATTATCATGTTGCTCGAATACAAGTAGAATAGAGAAGGATAATTATGAGAATTGTTAGAGAGAGAAACAGAGAGAAGTTAGTAGCGAAGGAATGGGATGTTTTATTTGCATAAATTGGAAATTCTTACAAATGAACCTACACACATTTTCCTTGATGGAAAATTATATTTATTCCCTACAACAACTAAATTGGACGGTGGTGGCTTTTACTTGGGCTGCTCGGGTTTAACTTGGGCTTGTAGCCCGCTACACATACAATATTTGCTTACTTTTACGTAGTCCGTTTACCATTCTAGCCTGTAGACAACGTTATATTAATTTAGTGACAACCGAGACCCTAATATAATTATGAAACGAACTTCCATTGTTGGACTCAATATCTTTGATAGGCATAACTAAGTCTTCCCGAAGTGAGTTCATTGTGCACTCCTTCAGAGATCAATGAGATTGCTGTTGTCGTTGAGCTCTTATGTTTTATTTTATCTCTGTCTACGTTGTAGGCTTGTTAACTTCATGCTTTGTTGATCTTTGATCTTTTTAGCCTTGTCATTGTCTTTGGACTTTGTCTTTTTCGTTTGAGTTCCCTTTAAATCTTTATCTTCCGTCTTGTCTGTCTTTGCCATCTTGCGATCTTGTGTATTTGGACCGGCATGCTCATACTTTGCATCATTTGAAAGCTTGCCTAACAATCTCCCTTGATAGTCTTGATATTTTTGTAGGATAGATCTTGTATATCAGCTGTTTATGCGGAAGTTCCTTTGTCTTTAATTCTTGATGCTTTCATGATTCTTGAATCTTGCTGCTTAAGAGTTGTCTTTGTAGTCTTGTGCAGGAGCATGTGGTAATTTAAATGAATCCTCGTACATTCAGTTGGGAATGAGGCTTACCATCTCCATCTTATGTTCCTTAAAATTAAAATAGGTTAGCAAGATAGCCGGCGTGGACGAATATGGCTTTGTCATTCGTTCCCGGATTTGGTTAGATTAACCTCCGGTTCCGTTAGGACCGTTTTACAGTATAAATATTGTACCTGTGATCAGGAGATCAAAGATTCTTCCATTGCCAGGGTTTCAGCTCAAAGCGAGGATCTTCTAACACAGATGATTAGAGTTGCCATGCTTGTAGTTCTCTTTACAAGAACGTCTCCAAAGAAGGACACTCGGTAAGAGTGAATCAGATAGTTACGATCTTTCTGTTCTTTGTCGTCAATTCTTTTACTTGGGACCTTTTGTTCGATATCCAGTTGACACAAGCTTGATTCGTATAGAATCTCGCAAGTCACCTACCGCAGTGCTGTTTGATGTTGACACTGGAAGGATTTCCATTCGTCACTGTGAATACTAAAGAGTATCACTCTTAATGTTCTGGCAGAAGCACTTTCGGATAATATGTAGGACTCTTGTTATCACTTGTGAAACGTAATGATGTTCGACAAGTGTTAGTCATTGAATGTTGTCTATGTGATTTTATTTAATGATCCTCTTGGCTCTAGACTCATTAGGTGAGTTTTTGGTTTTGAGTATATCAGTGGCTTGAGAGACTGCCACCTATTTCAATATTACCTAACTCGGTGTAGAAAGTCAATAGATGTCGTGTGTTCCCCGTGACAAATGAGACAAGTTTCTTTTGAGAGAATAACTCGAAGGGCTGGAAGGGTTGTGCCATTGCATCACTGGGTCCTGATGTCTGTCTTCAATCGTCAGTATCAACATTGTGATTCTGACAGCTATGTATTGACCTGGTTTCGGCCTGAGTTGTGTTGAGGGCATGGCTTTCTTTACACCCTTTACCCATACATTTCTTTTTCATTCTTCAACCCCTTCAATGCTTACCAAAGATGTCATTACTAACACCTTGTTGTGATTGTTCAGTGTTAGCTACAATCTTAGGTCGGCATTCTTCCCTTATACACATTATCTCCAATCATTCCTCAAGGACTGCTAATTTCTAAATCTTTGGAGTGTTCTGGGTAGTTCCCTCTTTTTGTTGAACGGTTCTTACTTTGTTGTGATCATAGGACAAATACCTAACCTTACCGCCTTATGTCTTCAGAATTTGTCGTGAAATAGATGTTGTTATAAGGGTATGAGATCAACATGAAACCGTTTTTTGAATTGGTATCTGTGAGTCGTTTAAGATCAGGGATTATTTTCAAGATCGCATTTTAAATTCATTTCTCACCTGATTTTAAATTTAAGGTCACTTTACTTAGATTTGAAATACTGTGTGATTAAAATTTGTCTTTGTAAATAGCATGGGGAAAACTTTTACTTAGCCATGAATTAAGGGAACATAAACTTGCCACCCCCCCCCCTCAATTTTTCATATTGTTTGTCACAAAAAACAAATCATACCTAAGCTGTAAATTGATATAAAAAAATTGAGGTTAACACTTTAGTATCCTTATAACTATCATTCTTTTGAATTTTCCCGTATTATCTTTGTTGTTATTAAGAGACTTTCTTTGGGGAATGGTTTGTTAATACTTAATGATATCGGTGTGAGGATGATGTATCCAAACTCATTAAATTTTGTTTTTCGAAAAAACTCCCCCTTGAAAGATGGAGTATTGAACACATAATTTTGAAAGATTATTGAATGTCGTCGAGATATTCTTGGAAAAATTTTGTTCAACATTTTGAAAAAAACTTCATGGTAGAAAGAATTTCTCTTCCAATCTAAGGGTAAGCGCACTTATGCGCACACTATCCGTTTCTTGAGATTAAAACTTTGATTGTCTTAAAGTAACTGCTCAAGATCTAGAAAAGTTGATTTCTCGTTGTTAGGATAAGTTATCTTTAAAGATAAACTTTCCGTGTATTTGATATGTCCCCTGAGTAGTTATCGTACCTGATATGTGCACATAAAGCCTCATTAAGAAAAAATTAGAAATGACATGTTTTGAAAGCATTTAAACTCTTGTTCGAACCATTATTTACCACGCCCAGTGTCGATTATTAATCATCATTTCTAGGTCACGTAATGTATCGATTCCAAGAGACTTGTCGAAGAAGACTATTTTTTGAAGACCATTTTTTTGATTTTTTGATTTTTGTATTTTCTTTTTGGAAATTTTTTTATTTTTGTATTTTTTCTTTTTTCAAAAATATGTAACTTGTTGATGTTTATGAGTGGTATCAAGCAGATTCGTTTGTTAGAACCTCCAGTTCTGCTGGAGTCAAACATCTCATTTTACCAATGGTTCTGACGAGTTAATGAAACCTTTTCTTCGGAAGGGCTTTAGTAAATCATGTCAGCCATATTGGTATTCTGACAAAGTACAATTTAATTATACCATTTTCAACCTGTTCCTTTATGAAGTCGATGCCGAGTATGGATTTGCTTGGTTAAGGGGAGTGCTGCACGGGGGTTGCATGATATTGCTCCATGGCTGCTGAGGTCGCAAATATCACGATATTTGGTTGTAGTTGAATCCATAATCTTGAAGCTGTGTCCGCATCCACATTACTTGAGCACAACTTGCAGTTAAAGCAAACGTTTTATTTGCCTCGCTGGGAAAGACATTGCATGTTACAGTTTTGATTCTTTGACATCCGCTGGAATAGCTTTTCACCTAGGAACTGTATTCCTCCTGAAGTGCTTTTGCGCAGTTCATATGCATTCGGCATGATCGACATATGATAAAGCTGTTAGTTTCTAAGCCACGAAACCTTAGGATACCAGAGTCCATGTGTAGGGTTCTCTTAAGTATCGAAGATCCTTTGAACACTCTGTTGAGGTGTTTTTTCAGTCGGTCTTGCTTGTTTCTTGCACAATAACATACAGCTTTGCACTATGTCTGGTCTACTAGATGTAGATACCATAAGGACTCGATTTTGCTACGGTAGTCAGTTTGTTACGGGATTCACCACTCAATGTTTGCTTCTAATTTAGGCTTCGTTAGCCATTGGTTTTTTGTCTTTGTACCAATGCTTTGTCCTTTTTACATTCCATGTTTTTTTTCAGAATCTCTAAGTATATTTGGCCTGATTGATTAAAATACACGCCATGGGGAATTGGTGGATCTGAGTCCTAAAAAGATTTCTTTCCCCCATTAAGGACATCTCAAATCTTACACGTACATTAATTTTTCAAAACGTTTTGAAAATTTTGGGTTTGTGAACCATAAAAAATGTCGTAAACGTAAATCTGCACAAGGGTAGATGTCCTACCCGTATTTTATCGTGATCAGGGTTTGGTCAATGATTACCTTTAGTAACCTTTGGAATCAGGAATTTTAGAGTTCGTCATACCCGGCTCTCAAAGCTTGTTTCAATCCATTATAGAGCTTTCCTTAGATGGTATACTTTGTCTGGATGATCAGGATTCAACGATTCGTTGGGTGGGCTTCATTAACTCCTCCTTTCAAATGGACCATTAAGATATTGCCGTTTTCACGTTCCATTGATAAATTAGAAAGATTGTGTGCAAACTTATGCGATCAAAAAATCCTGACTGCTCCAATTGGGGAGCAACTGGAGCAAGATTGAATTCAACAAATTCATTACCTCTTCCTGAGCATAACCTTTGTTCAAGTGTGCTTTGTTGCGAATTACAGTTTGTCTTCATTCCTTTTTGTTTTTTGGTCCATAACCATAACCACTTCAGCTTGATTACGGTCTTGCCAAAAGGTTTGTCAACGAGTTCCCAGACTTGTAGTCTGTCAAACTGATGAAGTTCATCCTGCATTGCTTCTATCCATGCTGAATCAGCCATTGCCTCCTTAATGTTTTTCGGTTCAACAATACTCACGGTGAGTGCGAACATACACATTTCAGGATCGGTTGCAAGTTGTCGTCTTGTTTGTACTGGCTTAGATGGATTTCCACGAACTTAAGTTAATGGGTGATCTTTTGTCCATTGGTATTCATAATTTTGAGGTTGATTGAAGGTATGCACATTTGAATTACCACTATTGCGTGAGGAAGACTCAGCAATTTCTTGTACCGGTGTACAGAAAGGATTGGTAAATTCTGCTTGATCAACGTTGTTTTCCTCAGCATGAGCATTTGTAGGAGTTGATGGTTCTGATGTAGGTTGAATATTCGTTGAAGGGTGTGTGTCTTGTGGAACAGAATTATCAGTGGGAGAAGAAGACTTGTTGACACGAGAAGTACCATCATTGAAAAATTCATCGTACAAAGGACCAAAAAGAAGATCCAACTCCTGTTGTGATGGAACTGCTGTATCTGCTGAAGGATAAACATTTTGTAGTTCTGGTGCGGGGTCAGGGTTGTCATAATCTGACGCCTTTTGTCGTTGGGGAACGAGGCCTGAAGTGTCATTAGCAACAGACGTCTCTTTGATTTCATCAAATCTGAGATGGATGGATTCAACTATCAACCTTGTTCTCTTGTTGTAGACACGATATCCCTTTGACTTAGTGGAGTATCCCACCAAAATGCATGAATCCCCTTTTTCTTTCATCTTGTCCAAATTTTCACCATCTCTTGTTAAGTAACAAGTACAACCAAAGATGTGAAGGTGCTTAATTGTAGCAATTCGTAATTTTCGGGTCAATATTTAAACCCCGACTTTCGTCAATAAATTTAAATTTTTTTAAATTATTATTTTTTATGAGTTTTCAGATAGGTTATTCCGCGTACATCGTAAAATGTACATTTAGCATTAACCCGCATCTCGACTAAATATAGTCGTCTACATGCTTAATGCATTTTTATCTTTTTACTTATATATGTTGTATTTTTATTTCTCACTTTTACGTATACCTTCACGTCTTGCCGCGTACACCATAAAACGTTTATCAAATGTGAACCCGGCTTTAGACTAAATATTAGTCTATGTGCTCTGCATATTTTTATTATTTCAGAAAAGTATTCCATGTGATGTAATTTTATTTTTATCATAAACGTTTATTTTTCGTGGTTCCGCCTAAACTTTTTTTTATATTTTACATTTATACCGTTGGCCCCAAAAGTACCCCGCTTATTTTAAATTTTATACAAAATAAACACATATATTGTTTTCTCTTATTCCTTGCCCAAAAAAAAAAAAAAAAAAAAAAAAAAAAAGTGTAAGAAATAGATTAGGCATGTGATACGTGGCTTTGGAAATGAAATATAATGTTGACATCTCTTGCCATATTTGAGACGTGTAAGCAAGGGGCGATAGAAACTATGCTTCAAATATAAGTCTTCTTTGTAATTTAGAAATTAAAAGGTAATAAATAAAAACACCAAGTTACTCTCTGAAAGTCTTGAGTTATGATGGGTATATTTTGGGCATGAAAATGAAGGTCCTAGTTTGCTCTAAAAACACTAATTAGGTATGATTCTTGGTTCAATTCTTAGAATTATTTCATGTTTAGTTGTTTTTATGTCTAACATATCGGTCTCGTCAAATTATGTCAAGGTTTTGTAAAATGTCCGAAAATAATTTTAACTGTAAATTGAACACTATGAGATGATTGAAATGTGTATTTTTTTTATCAAACTTTTAGTAAGACATGAATTTCGATAATTGAATATTGAATGCAAGATAAACGAGTTTTGATGGTCTTAAAAGTCACAATGTTGCTGCGTTTTTAATTTATCAGTTGGGAAGAAATGAGTGTTGGACTTTTGCTTGTTAATGGATCATGTTTTAATAAGTTATGGGCTGGAATAATTTAATCACTTTTAGCTTATAAGTTATAAGTATGCCTACAAAATTTTTAAAGGATTATGAATAGCTCTTATGCATTCGAAATGTTATGCATACATTTCACCAGATGTAACTGATTAACATATGTTTAAAAAAAAGATGATTTGTTGTCTAGAAAGAATAAAGTTGTAGTATTATTATTATTTAAACCATAAACTGGGATCTCATGTTAACAAATTTGACGTTAGTTAATCTGTATTAAATTAAACGTGTATGGCTATTTTGAAGTTAATATGATATCTTGAGCCACATTTTCATTATTATAAATTACCATGATGGTAATTTCGAGTAGAAAGGCATTTTTTCGAGAAAGCGCGTAAAGTCTCGAGATGTATTAGTGTTAGTTCGAGTTTAATTATGAGACTTTTCATATATAGTTAAAGCCGTAAGTTTACGAAAATTATTTGAACAAATATTGGAATATTGACGAAAGACGGACCATAGGACATAAAATACAATGCTAAATTTTTATAAAAACTTATTTATATTTATTATGTAATATTTATATATTCTAAGACGTGCCACTTTATTCTAGGTCGTCGTTAGAAGCTCGCGGTTTCCCGACTTATCTTACTTTGTCGTTTTGCCCTCATCGCTATCATCTTTATTGTCAATCATCATTGGTTATCATTTCGTGAAAGGTGAGTTCATAGCCCCACCTTTTCTCTTTTAATGATTTTCATAAACTGTTTTCGGGGTGGGAATACATGCTCGTTTTACAAAGTATTGATTGTTATCACTAATGCGTTACATGAATATTTTTACTTGCTTACTACATGACTTCTAAAATACGTGTGATACATGGCTGTTTCTTATGAACTGATTAAAGCTTGATTTGTTTACTAATCATTTTGAGATCATTAAAATTCCTTTATATTAAAAAAACCGTGAGTTTTGAAACACATTAGTGTTTTTACTTTGACACAAGTGCTTTACAAGTGGTATGGCTATACAGATTATTGCACTGGAATATTATTGCCCTAAAGTCCTTTCTTGCTACTTAAAGTCCCCTGTTTATCATGAACCGTTTCAGTTTGCTTGCTATTGTAAGTGAGCGCGATATGTTATGGTTAGATCTATCGGGACTGACAATCCACGTTTCTACTTTTCCGGAACTTTATGGTTTTTAAGATAACCATGTGTCGCATTTATACATTTGAGGTTATCTTGGGGTTATAGCAGTTTATACCCTCTTTTATTGGGGCAAAATTTTGTTAGGTGTCGGTTGTTCATGACGCGTAGTGCATTTAATATATACTTAGGACTTGGGTGAATTTGTTCTCTTGTCTACATTACTTGTTTTGGATCTTCGGGAATACGTACTTAGTCCACCATTACTTAAGTCTTGTGGTCCACTTTTAATACTTAATGATTTATTAGAAATCACTAATTGGATTTTGGATAATATACTTTTGAATGTTTGGAAACGCTTACTTTTCTTTGGAAAACTTCTTTAAATTATTTCAACAATGATTTTAATTAAACCTTTTGAATTCACCAACATTATTGTTGACGTTTTTGCATGTATTTTCTCAGGTTATTATATTGATAGCTGAGCATTGGGAGCATTCGAGACGCGCGAATATCAAAACTTTAAAGACTTGGTTTTTCTTCACATTCGACAACCATTTATTTAAATATAAAAGGAGTCTTGTTTTAAACTTTGTAATATTGTTTAAAAGCAAATTAGTGGGACCTGAATTTACTCTGATTTATTTATATTGAATGTGTGACTTTTTTTAATACGTGTCTTTTGACATCGTTTTCTGTACTTGTAATGTATACTATGAAGTAGCACCCATGTTGGTATTTCCGATGCGTTGTGATTTTATGGGGGTGTTACAGAGTGGTATCAGAGCCAGGTTTTTATAGCGAACTAGGTCGTTTTCAAAACCTAAACTACAACCGTTTTTCGAAAAAAATTTACGAGTCATTCACCATTGTCCGATATCCGCACGCGCTTGCTCCCTGGTAACTTATATGCTCCCTTTTGCATCCTTATTGTTATTATATTAATAATTAGTTTATAATACTTGGTTATGATTTTACTCTCCTACGTCTATCTTATGACGTCATACTATTTGTCTTATATCGGTCGGATATATATTGACTACCTGATTATCGCGTACATTCCTGTTTTCTTATTTTCCTCCTCGAAGTTAATGAGAGTTACTATATTAGGATTTCCGTACATATGTATGTATCTTTGCATTAATGAATAGGCTAATATGTTAGGTCCTAGTGGCGAGTTGGATGGAACGCCAACTCTTTCGGATGATCGAGATACGACCAAAACCGTGGAAACAAACTTAGTGTGTACCCATAATTTGTAATGCAAATAGTTAGGCTTATAACTAATTTTATTTGACTTGGAGGCTACTGGGTTTCTACATGGGTGAAGGGTAAAACATATGAGGACCATGTGGTTCTTTGGATAAATCCGTAACTATTCTGGATGAATGAGTTACGACTAGAACGGCCAAACTAATCATAAATTGTGCCCAGATTTTCAAAATGAGTTCGAGACCAATATTTTCATATTAAGTGCCCCATTTTCTAATTAAAACCTATAGGATTTAGATAAACTTAAACATGGGCTTTCGTTTTGGGTCAAACGGAGTTATAAAATGGGAATTATGCTGAAAAAAAATAATAGAATAAGAAAACGTTTTAAATAATCAAATTTGGCACATGATGGTAAAATGATAACTTCACTTAGGATCTTTACACTTTGAGTATTTATCTTGTAATCTCAGTAAACTAGAGTCTAACATCTTGTTTAAGGCGAAAACCGTTCGTTTATACCTATTACAGATTTTGAAATATAGGTCCATTAAGTCAGACTGCAAAGGGCAGGAATGTTTATGTAATGATAATTACCTACATATGTGTATAGTACTATGGTAAGTCTTAATAAGTTCTTTTCTTTGATATTTTATAAGCAATGCGGTGATCTCTGAAACATTAATGCAATTTATTTTATTTCCTTTATGATAATATTAACATTCGGCGTATTTTGTCAACTCCACTAGTTATTTTATTGTTCGACTCCGAGTCCGAACGCTCTTCTTATGCTTTTGAATCGCGTATGTTGTGTTTGTAATCCATTGTTTTGAAATCTTCCAATTGATGGGAGTACGACTTTATCTTGTCACCTCGGATCGTGCTGTCTGTTGGCACATACCTTTGGAATGTGATTGTCTAACGTCTTGTTATTTTCCTCGTCACTTCTTATGATTTTGAATAATCATGCCGTCAAAGATACACCCCCCTTTTTACTTAATGTAGCTTTTGATCTTGTTTTGATATTGTGTTTTGTGTCGGCCATACTTAAGTAGGATGATTTATAATCGTCTTATTGAAATGAATTGGGAAGCTTCTTTATTTGAATAAGGAAATTATAAACCGCCGAACTATAAGTTTATAAATTTTTACTTACAAGGATTGAGACGCCTCTTTTTGTAAGTGACAAAATATAAATGAGTGGGCTTATGTGTATCCAACGTAACGTGTGTTCTTCAGTATGAATCATTCTTTGGGCTATGAACTTCTTTCGACTCGTGATTTCTTATATGAGTTTTTTTGAATGTGTATCGATCGCCGCGAACTTGATAATCTAATGGTAATGAACCATTAATCGCTTCCAAGAATTGACGACTTGTTAAATTCCTCGTTTCTAATGGCTTCTTCTTCGAGTCATGTATTTTATCTTTCCTTTTAAAGGTTCTCACGACATTCAATCCGTTCGCTTATGCACGTTGCATATGTTTCATGCTTTGACTTTTGCTCATTCAGTTTTCGTTGGAAACCACGATGAGGAGCCGAGCATTTCCTCATCTCTTCATAAGTAAACCGTAGACGAATACGGCAAATTGAGCACCGGGATGATGCTCCCGTCAGGAGGGGAGGATGTAAAACCCCGTATTTAAGGTCACTACTATTTCCAGTCTCATAATTATTTTATAAATCCTGAAGAGTTTACTTTTACATTTTAGACGATTTTTATTAAAATCATTGATTTTAAAAAGTTCGCGAATCATACAATTTAAGTTTATCCTTTTTATCGATCGAGAAATCAACGAATGTCATATTTAGCCATGAGAGCTTATTTTATTTTAATTTTATTATTTTTCATCTTTTATCCGTTGTCACTCGCCGCCACGCGCCGCCCCCTCCTCTGGCTGCCTCCCCACCGCAGCCCACCATAACACCACCCTCATTATAATCACCATCATCGCTGCCCCACACCCCCGCTGCCATCCTCATCACCGTACGCCACAGCCACCACCACCACATCAGTAGACCCACCTCACCGACGCCATCATCTCCACCTCACCTTCATCTCTCCGTCGTCAGCCACCATCACCACAGCCCCCTCCGCAACCACCAATCGCCAGCCAACAACAGCCGAAACACCTTCATCTCCTCATCGTCGGCGTGACCACCAACAACATCCCAGCCGCACCTTATTATCTCCATCACCCTCACGCCACCGCCATCATCCCCGCATCCTCACCACCGCTGCCATAATGGCAACCGCTGCCATATCTAAACCACCGCCACCAGCCCACCGCGGCTGTCACAGCCGCGTACCACCACCACTCCACCACTTTTTATTTATTTATTAATAAGTTTGGATGGTTCAATATGTTGTAAAAACTAATAACAAATTTTGTTGGTTTCATTTGGTTAAGTGCATTTTCTTTCTTTTTGCTTGATCTAGTTTTTGAGGGTGTTTGCGTTTTGACAGCCCGAGAAGGGGTGTTTGTTTCTGCAGTTAACCAGCCAAACCACGGCGTTAGTTCGCGATTAACACCCAAACATGGGTGTTTTGTTTTGCAGTTAAAGGGCTTTGGTTTTTGGCATTAACGACCCAACCGGGGTGTTTGGTTTTGCAGTCATGGGGGCGATTGGATCTGGGTTTAACAAGCACATAGGGTGCGTTTGGTTTGTTGGCTAACAACCCATAAGGGTGCGTTTGGGACATCAGCCCCAATAAGGGGTGTGTTTAGTTATACTTGTTCTTGGTTAATTATTTAAGTTTGTTTAGATGGATATTGAGGTAATTGCAACACGGGTTGATTAAAAAGGGGAAAACGTTGAATTTTATAAAAATGGGAAACGTTGTATAAACGGCAAGGTCATGCCAAAATTTCTAAAATTTCTTATACTTAGTAGTTTTCAATAAAATTTCTATTATATTAAAAGCCCGATAAATGGACAAAATTATATAGTTTTAAAACTATTAAATTATGAATATACAATAACCCGGTGAAAGATCAAAAACTATGCTTTTACAAACGAGATACTAATTTAACAAAAAAAAACCCGTGTCAAGAAATAAAATATAATTTATAATATTATTTTTTAAAATCATGGATTAGGAAATAAAGTCATAACTTTTTGTAAAGGCTTTAGAAACATCTTTTACCTATTTTGTAACTTTAAAATGTGTGTTTACTTTTATGCAAGAACGTTTTATTTATTTAGTAAAGTGAATTTCAAAAACGTGTCGAATAAAATTGTACGAATATTTTCCTTACGTTTCATAAATAATACGTGTAAAGTATTATATGTTGCACTTATTCTTTTGTTTGTTTGTCTTTATTATATGATTCGCACACATGATTATAAATTGTTTTTCTTTTCATATGTAATATATCGATTATATTACATACTTGGGTATCTTTTCGGTTATATATATTTAACCACCCACCAAACTCATTCAACTTGAAACCTCAATCCTTTATCAACGTGTTGCATTGACGTAACCAATTATCGGTAAACCCAAATTCATTATCCTAAGTAGTAGGATATAGCCGTTAAATTAAGCTGCATCTTTTTGGTCGAGCTATTCCATTCTCCGTTGTGCTGTGATTATTATTTGCATTTCTGCTAGTTTCTCTGCAGCATCAAGGTGAGTTCATAGCCCCACCTTTTCATTTTTAATGGTTTTCTTAAACTATTTTTGGGGTGAGAATACATGCTTGTTTTACCGAATAACTTATCAGTTACTACTACATAAGCGTTACATGAATGTTTTTACTAAAGCTTTTACTTGCCTACCACATGATTTCTAATACATGTTTGATACATGCTTGTTTTATAAACTGGACACAAGAAACTTTATGGTATGCTGGACTATCCACCCCCGAAAATTTTTAAAAAATGAGACAATTGTCATGAAGTAGTTAATGCAAAAACCCCTAACATCATGAACTATTTAATTGCCTTTTTATATAATTGGTGTGAGCGCTAGTATAAAAAAATAATTCTATTGGGTTTTGACAGCCATGTCCGGGAAGAATCGAATCCTTTCGACACACCAGATCAACGGATAATTTTGTATTTAGATTTAGGTAATATTCAAATACCTACTTCGGGGGCAAACAAGAATGCATATGATATGCATTACCGTTAAGGTTTCGGTGTCATGAGCTCATTGCAATAGAAACGTGATTAATGGCTTGTCCGTACAACAAGCCACTCGATGAACCAAACTTGGTGTGTCTCATTTATCTCTTACCAAACTTATGGATTCACTTCCAATGGTTATGACACATTACTTGGATTTCGAAAAACCATACTTTTTGAATGTTTTAACGCTACTCTTTCTTACAGAAAATTTCTTTAACTATTCAATAACTGCTATTTATAACATGCTTATAAATTTTATGTTTGTTTATAAATATTTATTTTTTAATTGAAATTTTTTATTTATTTAATATATTAATAATTTTTTATATATTTATTAAATTTATTATTTTTATTTAATTAAAGTTATTAGTATATTAAGTATTATTATATTATTATTGTTTATAAAATTTAAAATTATTAATTGTTATTTAATAATTTATTAATAATTACTAAAATTATATTAACTTTATTATATTTTTTATTTTTTATTTTATTTTTAATTTTTATTTTTATATTTTAAAATTAATATTTAATAAAATTTTTATAATTTATTATTATTTTATAATTTTTTAATTATTTTTTTTTTTTTATATATATAATATTAATTAATTAGATTATATATAATATTTTTTTTATTATAAAAACTCTTTAATAATTATAAAAGTTTTTTATACTTAAATTATATTAATTAATTTATTAATATAATTATATTAATTAATAAATTTATAATTATTAAATTTAAACAAACAACCCCAAAAAAACCAGCCCAAAAAAACCCACACACACACAAAACAAACTACAAAATACCAAACAAACAGCCAAAGCGAAAAACAACCTCCCACAACCCCACACACAACCAACCAACAACACCGACATAACCACAACCAAAAACGAAAAACACAAACACCCACAAAACACCAACACAACCGCCAAACAACCAAACAAACCCCAAAACCCTAACACACCACACACACCAAAATACATCCCAAAAACAAAAACCAACACCAACAAAAAACACACCTCAAATCACCTACAACCCATCCAGAAGAACACAAACCACCACCACACACATAACAACACAAAAAACGAAAAAACCAAAAACACCCCCCAACACCCAACCAACAACCCACACAAACAAACAAAACCCAAACCCAGAAAACCAAAACAAATACAAACCAACCCCACAACCACAAAAAAAACCCAAAACAACACAAATAACAACAACCCAAACTCAAAACTTAAAACCAAACACACACAAAAAAAACAAACCACGCACAACCAACAACCCCCAACACACAAACCAACAAACCAAACTTAAAACCACGCACTAAAACACAAAACAAAAACACACAACCCCACAAAACAACCAAAAACACCAACCTCAAAAAAAACAAAAAAACACACAAAAAACCAACACACAACCAAACCAACCACCCCCCAAAAAAAACAACACACCAACTAAACCCCCCACCACCAAACCACCACCAACCCAACACGAAAAAACGAAAACAAAAAAAACAAACACAAAAAAACAAACCTGCACGAAAAAAACAAAAACAACCCACAAAAAACCAACACAAAACCCCGCAACGCACCCACACCCAAAACATACAAAAAAAAGACACACAAACAACCCAACAAAAACCACAACAAACAAACCACTAATCACAACCCCCCCAAAAACACCAAACAATCCACTCCACAAACAAAAACCCACCCAAACACCAAACACCGCAACAACAACCAAAACCTCCCAACCAAGCATACCAAAAACACACCAAAACACACACAAACATATAACACACAAAACGACCAAACACACACAAAATCACAACCACAAAAAGACCTACAAACCACAAAAACCCACACCCACCCACACCCAAAAAAACCACACCCCCACCCAAAACCCACAAACCCAAACAACCAACAATAAAAAACACCCGATAACAAACACAAAACCAAAAACCACCAAAACATAAAAAACACACAAAAAACCCAAAAACGAACCACCCCAACAAAAAACCACAAACTAACCCAAACCACAAACCCCAAACCACAGCACAAAAAACGACCCGGATTCACAAACCCCACACACAACCAACCATACAACAAAAACCCAAACCCAAAACACCAAAAACAAACACAACAACAAAACCCCACAAACCAACAACAAGCCAAACAACACAACAAGAACACGACCAAACGATCCAAAACAAAACCACGAAAACCAAAACCCCACCCCACACACACACACACACAAACCCAACAACCTCACAACTAGCCCCACAAACGCCAAAAAAACACCACTACCAAAAGACACACCCAAAAAGAAAACACAACACCCTTCAACACAAAAACAATAATATAACCCACCCGAACCACAACACCCACCCCCCCAAAAACACTAAAAACTCATCCACAAAAAAACACAGAAAACCCCCAACCCCCCAAAAAAAAAACCCACGCCGAACAAAACTCCAACCCAACACCACCAAGACAAACACCACCTAAAAACCGACCAAACCCAACAAAAAAACAACAGCCAACAACAACATAAAAAAACACAACACAAAATCCCAAACCCCACCTAAACTACCCCAAAAAAAGACAACTCTTAAAACCAAACCAACAACCCAAAAAAAAACACAAAACCAACAAAAATACACATAAACAAAAACTCAACACACACCATCCCACCACCACCACCAAAACACTACCCCCCCCCACACAAAAAACACAACAAAGCACCACCAAACACCACACCAACCAAACCGAAAAAAAACACACCAAAACCACAAATTAACGACACAACACACCATGCACACCCAACACACCAACAAACACCAACACAAAACACAACCAACAAACCCCCCACCACACAAAACAACCCCATACCCAAAAAACCCAAAAAAACAACAACACACAACCAAACACCACTCAGCCAGACCCAAACAACAACCCCAAACAAACCAACAGAATCCAACAAAAACCAGACAAGCCAAACCAACAACCCACCACCCCAGCCAAAAAAAAACCACCAACACCCCCGCAAAACCAACACTACACTACAAAAACACAAACAACAAACAACCCGAAAAAAACCCAAACACGAAATCCAAAAAAAAAAAACAAACACGACCCCACCCAAACACTCCCCCACCAAAAAAAATGACAACTAAATACACCCCCCCCCCAGACACACAACCCCCTAAAACTACAAAAAACCCAAAACCACCCCCCCCAACCGCAACCACAACAAAAAAAAACCACCAACCAAAAGCACAACAACAACAAAAACAAACACCACAAAAAAAAAACAAACCAAAACACAAAAAACCACCAACCCAAAAACCCCACAACAAACACCCAAAAACACCACAACACATACCCAACACCCAAAGCACACCAACAACAACACCTAAAAAAACAACCAAACACCCCCTGAACAACCACAAACCACCCCCAGACTAAAAACACAAAACCCCCCGACAAACCCACACATCAAAAACACACCATACAACAACCCACAACACAACACAAACCGCCCCCAAAAAACAAACCCCAAACAACAACACACACCACAACACACACTCCCCCCCCACCACAATCCCCAACAAAATCCAAAAAAACACCCACACACCTCAAAACACCTACAACACACCAACCAAACTACACATTCACAGGGCAAAGATAACACGACACCCAACAAACGAAACACAACAAATCCAAACCCCCAACCGACCCATACCCCCAAACACCCCACCTACAAAAAACACCAAAATATCAAAAAAAAAAAAAACACAAAAAATAAAACCCCCCAACACCAAACAAAACCTCGAACACACACAAAAAAAACTAACACAACACACAACCACCAACACGACAAAGAATAACTACGAGGAAAACCAACAAAAAAAAACCACAACAACACAACAACAAACAACAAAAAAACAAAAAAGCAACCCTATAACAAAAAACAAAACACAAACCACAAACAAAAACAAACCGAGACACCAACCACACAACCATAAACAAACCCAAAAAAAACACTACAAGACTCCAACACCACCAAAACCCACCCACCACTATACACAAAACACTACCAAAAACCCACAACCACAAACAACCACAAACCACCAACACAAACAACAATACAAAACAAAAACAACCCACCACGAAAAACAAAAACCAAAACCACCACAAAAAAACCCAAAAACAAACAAAACAAAAAAACACGAACCAAACTACCTCCAATCCAAAAAAAAAAACCAAAACACCCAACCCACACCCCAAAAACAAAAAAACCAGAAACCAACAAACCCACACGCAACCCTACCCAAACAAAATCACACAAACAACCCCAATCCACACCACCACACAAAACCAACCACCATCTCATAAAAACTAACAAACCACAACAACAACAAAACCCAAAAAGATACCCCCCAAAAAAAAAAAAACAACAACACCCACAAACCCACCAACCATTAAAAACAATTAATCCAACACAAACAAACCCAACCCCCCAAACACAAGCCCCACCAACCACACCAACCAACACAACACCAAAAACCACACACACCCACAACAAGAAGACCCCAAAAAACGAAAAAAACACCACCCAACAACAAAAACCCCAAACAAACAAAAAAAAAAAAAAAAAAAAAGCACAACCAAAAATAAAAACAAATCACCAACAATAACAACAACACGCACCAACAAAAAAAAACAAATCAAACAACAACCCAACAACACCATCAACCCAAACCAAACCAAAAAAAACCAAAAACCCCGACAACCAAACCAAAAACGAACCCACCAAACAATACAAACAGCGACAAAACACCCACCAAAACACAAGACACACAAACCCAAAACACAAAATAACCACCCCACCACACACACAAACCCCCACACCAACCACAAAAAAAAAAAAACCACCCCAACCACACAAGCCACAAACCCCCAAACCCCAACACACAACAAGAACAAGAAAACCCCAACACACCAACCCCCAAAAAACACAAAAAAAAAACCAAAACCAACCACTCAAACCCACAACCAACAAAAAAAAAAACCGCCAAAACACATATAAAACTCCCAACTACCAACCAACCACCAACCCCAGACCCCACCACGCAACAGAACAACCATCAAAACGAACAAACAACACAAACCCAAAAACCACCACAAAACTACTCACAACCACCCACAACCACTAAACACAACAAAAAAAAACCAAAAACCAAAACAAACCAAAACCAAACAACAACAAACCTAACAAGGACAAAACAAACAAAACACAACCCAACTAACACACACCACCCACCAAAAAACACAACAAACCAAACAAACAAAACTCTGATAAAAACCCCAAAAAATACACCAAAAAACCAAAGCCACCACAAAGCCCCCCCCCACCCAACAAAAAACAATACACAAAAAACAACCCCAAACAACTCCACACAGAAGACCAACCCAACCTACTACAAACAAACAAAACACCGCCACAACACAAACAACCACAAAAACTACGACCCCCACACACACAACACACAAAAAAAAAAACTACCAAACACAACACCTAAAAACAAAACAACAACCCCACACCCCCAAACACCAAAAAAAACACAAACATCACCAACACCCACCCAACACAACACCAACCACACTAACCCAAAAAGAGACAAAAAAAAAACACCACCAACCCCAAACAAAACACAAAAAACAACACAACAAACACAAACCAGCCACCGAAACAAAAAAATCCAAAACCACCCAAAAAAAAAAAAACCAATAACCAAAAAACATACAAAAACAAAACAATAAAGACCCAACCAAAAAACAACACCAACACCCACAAACACACCCCAGCCCCTCACCAAACAAACACAAACCAAAAACAAACCTAAAACCAAAAACAAACCAAAACACAAGCACGCACCAACAACACCACGACGACCCCCACACAACAACCCCAAAAACCCCAACCAAAACAAAGACCGAACAAACCAAAAACAAAACAAAAACCACCCCCAAGCAACACCACAAACAACCCACCAAACAACACAACCACAACACACCCACAAAAAAGAAAGAACCCAAACACACCACCAACAAAGCAAACAAAAACCCAACAATAACCCAAACAAAACCAACAAAACACAACACCCACACCACCACCACCCCAACAAAACTTACATAAATCCAGAAAGCACAAAAACCATAAAAATCCAAACATACAATAAAACCCCCAAAAAAACAAAACCACCAACCAACAAACCCCCAACCATAAACAAAACACACCCACAAACCCAACGAAAAAAAAACAACCCCTAACAAACACCCACAAAAAAAAAACACAAAACACCCACCCAAAAAAACAAACCACGCACCTACAAGCCAAACCCAACACAACCACCAAAACCACCAAACACCCAAAAACAAACCAAAACCACAAATAAAAACCAAACACCCCACACACAAACAACACCAACAACCACACAAAAAATAAAAACAACAAAAAACCACGTAACAACTCGCCCCAAAACAAAAAACACAAAACCCAAGCCAACACACACCCAAAACAGACACCAACAAAACAAAAAAACCAATCCCCACAAAAACAAAAACTACCAAACCCAACCACAACAACCAACACCAACCACAAAAAACCTACACAAACCAAAAACCCCCCAAACCGATATCCACCGCAATACCACCAAAACCCCAAACCACCACATATCATAAAACACAAAAAAAAAACGACCACAAAAACCCCCCAAAACAACAAACAGCCCCAACCAAGAGCAAACACAAAACCAAACCACACACAAACGACCACGCAACTCAACACACCACACACAACATAAGACCACAAAAAAACACAGAAAGAAACACATCACAACCACAGACCCACCCATAACCACCACCCAACAAGAATAACAAACAAACAAACACAAAACCCCAAACACACTCAAACAACAAAAAAACCAACAACCAACAAAAAACACCTCAAAACAACCCCAAAACCACCCCACCTAAAAAACCCCAACCAAAAAACCAATCCCAAACAAAAAAAAACCAAACAACTAAAACAAACACACAACAACCCACAACAAAAAACCACCACCCCCCAAACCAACCAAAAAAAAAACCACCCCCCACCCCCATCAATAAACAACAAAACCAAACCACAAACTACACAAAAGCACCCCCACAAAAAATCAAACCAAAACCCAAACAAAAAAAGAACACCCCCACCAACACCAACAACCCCAACCAAAACCCACAAAACAAACCCAAAAATCCCAACACCACCAACCCAAACCTCCAAAGCAACCACAAATAAAAAACGAAGATCCACACCCAAAATACCCAAACAAACCCACAACACCTACACACCTACCCGCAAGACCCACCCACCAGCCACAACACCAAAACCCACTAAAAAACCCACCCACCACCACAAACCCCGAAAAACACCAACCACCACCCACCCTCAAACCAACATGCCAAAACCCTACAAACCCAAACACCAACACAAAAACCCAACCCCCATCACCCCCAGAACCCCCAAAACCACCACACAATACAACACAACACCAACACAAAAAAAAAAAAAAAAACCACTAACCCGAAAAACAACAACCTACTACCACCCTTCGCCACAAACCCCAACCAACCGGACCCAAACCCCCCAAAGCACCCCCAAAAACAACAGAAAAAACACAACCAAAAAAACAATCTAAAAAACCAACACCAAACCACAAAACACAGAACCCAAACAACACACAACACCATCCCGACACACCCAAAAAAAAAACAAACCAAAACCCCAACACAAACACCAAAAACAATACAAACAACACACCAAAAACACAACCAAACAACAGCTACACAACACCCAACCCTAAAAACCCCACCAAAATAACCCCAACAAGCCCAACCCATCCAAAAACAACCACCCAAACACCAAACCAACCCCACAAACAACAAAACCCAAACAACACACCAACCACCCAAAACCGCACACCCACAACTACTCCAACAAAAAACAAAAAAAATACGCCCTAAAATCATAAAACACCCACCCACCACGGAAACAAAACAAGATACCTCCATAAACCCAACACCCCAACCCCAACCCCACCCCACCAACCAACCCAACCACCAACAAAAAAACACAACAAACAAAACCAAAACAACCACCCCAAAAACAAACACAAAACACCCCCACCACCACCACAAAACAAACAAAAAAAAAAAAAAAACCAAACAAAACACCCTAAAAAACAAAAACCGCAAAACACTCACAAAACCGCACAAACCACACAACAACCAACCAAAACCCAAACCCAAAACAACACAAAACAACCCACCAAACAAAACCCCCACCAAAACAAACACACACCCCCCCAACCCAAAAACACAACCCCCAAGAAACATCCAAACCAAACAAAACCAAAAAAAAAACACCAACACAAAACAAAACACAAACCCGACCCCACACACCACAACAAAACAAAACAAACACCAACAAACACACAAACCACAAACAAAATACAAACCAAAAAACCACAAAAACAACAACCACAAAAACACCAAAACCAACCAACACAAACAACACACCTCAAACAAATACCACTCAAAACAAAACAGACTAAAACTCCCAAACCATCCCCAATAAAAAAAAAACCAACCAAAAAACAACACCACACAACAACACACCCACCCCCCAACAAACCCCCACCACCGCACACCACAATCTACCAAGACACCGAAAACCAATCAAACCCCAACCCCCCAAAACACCAAAAAACCCAAAACACCAACACCAACTCGCTTCACAAAAACCACACAAGCAAACACAGCAAACAAAAACACAGCACCCGACCAAAAAAAAACCAAAACCCCACACACAAAAACAAAACAACACAAAAAAAACAACACCAAACAAACCACCACACCCCCCAAATAACAAAAAACAACCCACACCAACACGAAAAACCAAAAAGCCACCACCAAAAAACAACAAAAACCCACAAGACGACAAACACACAACACAACAACCCACACCACCACACAAAACAACCCCACAAGAAAAAATCCCAAAAAAACCCCTCCCCCCCAGAAGAACCAACATAAAAAACCCCAACAACAAGCAGAACCAAAAAAGCAAACCCAAACACAACCCAACACAAACCCCTCCAACACAAAAAACCAAAACCCATCCCCATACTAAAAACCCAAAAAAACCACACAATAATCCCACCTCCCGACCACGAACCCCCAACCCCAAACTTAACAAACACCACCAAATACCAACCACACCCACCTAAGAAAAGCCACCCCCACTAAGAAACACAACCACACCCCAAAAAAACAAAGAAAGGCCAACAACACAAAAACACAAGAAAACCCAACACACCCCAATTAAACCTAATAATCACAAACATTATGTTGACGATTTGCATGTATTTTCACAGATATTTAAATTAGCTAGATGAAGCATTAGGCGCAATCTATTCGCGTGATATCAAAAACTATTAAAGACTTGGTGTTTTCTTCACATCGATATTCATTTTTCTTAAATATACAAAATGAAGTCACGATTGAAAATCTTGTAATCTTTATAAATCATACATTATTGGGAACCTAAATTTTACTCTGATTTATTTAAATCGAATGTGACATTTTATCCAACGTCTCTTTTGAGATCGTTTACTGTAACTCGTACTTTATACTATGAAGTAGCACCCCAAAGTGGTATTCCGCTGCGTTGTGATTTTATAGGGGTGTTACATGATATTTCGCACATCTTCAAGGAGTTTACTCATCAATTCTTGAATATCTTGTTTTTGATATTGCTTGTCCATCATAGCATCCTTAATTTTGCCAAAACTTTCCCAAGCTATGAATATAACCTTTGGTGTTACTCCAAAAGGTATGCGACTAAACTTCCTTAAGAAGGTGTAAACGTCCTTTAAAAAGTTGTCTCTAGCTTCTTCATCATCAATGATAGAAAAATTCCAATATGGAATAAAACCTTGAACTGCCGTCTCCTTCTTTTCTTGTTAACTTCCTTTAAGAATTTGCAAATCATCCATAAGTTTAAGAAGCAATTCTTGCATAACTTCAGGTTGATTATGCTCTTCTCTCATAACTTGCTTAATCTTAAGAAATCTCTCCTCAGCTAGTAATAAAGCCATGCACTTTTCATTAAGAGGTATATGATCATACTCCTTTAAAAATGCTTGAATGGCTTCTATTAAGTCCCTTCGATGAGCTGCAAAATTCTCTACATTGTCTCTAATCTTGATGAGATAATTGACGGGAAGATGCGAAGTGTAGATATTGGTCAAAACCAAAATTTGATATATAGCAAGAATTTTGCTCAAATAATCTCATTCATTGGTTTGACATTGAAAAGTTTCATGAGGGCCCCCGCAATTTTCACAACAAAGATATTGTTGTTGAAAATCGTGAAAATCTTGCTGGAAATTAAAGTCTTGATTGTAACACGATTCCAAATAGATGAACGGAACTTGATGTGAACAATAGTGACCATAACGAGCATCATTCCAGCAAAATTCACAAGAATACATAGGAGGTTGGTTGAAAACGTTAGGAGAATCATTAACAGAATTAGATTTGGAATCATAAGTAAATGAATTCTCATCTCCAAAATTGCATGTCGGATGAATACTTTGAAAAAACTGTGGGAGCTTATTAATGGTTTGATTGCATTGTTCTGGATTAGAGATAATCGGAGCTTTAGTGCAATATAACACCAGTAATGAGTCACGTCAAGAGATAACGATCCCACAAGACTTACAAGTACATCGTTGACAAAAGATATCATCTAATGAATCACCACACTCGAAACAACAATTGTGGTTGCTTTGTAGAGGACTTTGCGAAGAATTCACAGCGGGGTCTTGATTGAGGACGAATGGTTCTTGAGGTGCACTATCAACGTTAGTGTTGTGATTGGATGACTCAGAAGTGTTTCCATCATGAATTGTATACCAACCTTCATTCAAACACTTTCGCACAAAAGCACAAGATCGACAATTTAGACCATCAACCGGGTTTCCACAAGTTGTACAATTCTGAGGAGGTTTAGGAACAAGAATCTTGTTTTCAAGACTCCCTTTTGAACAACCACAGTTTCTAGTGTACAAATCTCCACAAGTCATGCATTCTTTAATCGAGAAGAGAGGGTTCAAACGATAATCGATTGACGCCATAAGAATTAAACAAATTAGAGGGTTAAGAAAAGAATTAAATGGATAAGAAGAAAAAGAAGATTATTTTTGGTTTTTAATCTAATTTTAACGGACAATGAGATAGACAACTTGAACCAAATAATCAAACTTACTTCACGGTAGCTCTTAAAAATTTTACTTTTTAAGGTGAGCCGTACATCGCAAGTGACACAAATGGCAAGTTTTTAAATCTTTGATTCGAGTTGGGAACTTATTATGGATAATACCTCAATTGAAGGTATTATTTGTTGGTGTTCTTTTACCATTATTTTATTTTTTATATGGATAAAAAAAATTTTGATTTTTTTTAACAAAAACAAAACTTTCAAAAATGAAAGGGTCTTCAAATCACGATCAACAAACTTCAAACGAGAGAATCTTAATCACAAATCCCCGGCAGCGGCGCCAAAAATTGATTCGTCAGAATCTATATATACGTAATAATAAAATATATAATATGATGGAAAATTACCAAATTACCCTTGAGGACAAAGGTAAAAAGGAAAATCTTCACAAATATATATAATATAATACGTATATTAACCGGGAAGTATGATTCCCGGGTCGTTATCCCCAACGATTTATGAAATTGAAACCACGTTCTTGTTTGGACAATGATTTGAATAAAAACAAAGATTAATTTGATTATCTATAGCTACTAATTAAAAGCGACAATTAAAATAAACAAACAAAATCAATTAATGCACTAAAACAATTAACGGGAACAAATAAGCAACTATACTAAATTTAACTCCTAAAAATGCAAATAAAATTTCTAAACCTAAATTAAGATAAAAGAAAATTTTAGAAAAAAGAAAATTATTTTTTTGATTATTTTTGAATTAAAAACTAATTAAAACTATTTAAATCCTAGAAAATAGCAAATTAATCCCTAAAAATTCTAAAAAATGATTTTTAAACTTAGAAAAGTCTAAATGACTATAAAAACTCAGAAAACTATTTTTAACTACTTTTTATAATAAAATCCTATTTTTAAAACTAAATTTAAAAGCTTAAAAATTAAAATTAAAATTTAAAAAGGGTAAAAATGATTTTTCTGGATGTAAAACTAGAAGTAATTAATCTAATACTAAAAACTATTTTTTTTATTTTCAAAAGTTATTTTTGTATTTTTTATTGTTTTCGAAAATTTAAACCTAAGAAAAATGATTAAAAATAAACTAATAACAAGAAAAATCTCAAAAATTCAGGAAAAGTCCTAAAAACTACAAAGATCAAGGGAAAAATAAGAAAAATCTATCAGCTAAACTAATAAGCTCTGAAAAGCTTGATATAAGCTACGAATTGAAATCCTATAAGCTGAATTGATAAGGATAAGCTCAAATAAGCCTACCAGACTTAACTTAAGACTACCAGTACTAACTTAAAGTTAGTACTGGTGAACAAACAGACAAAACAACTACTTTGTTCTTAAAATTAAGCACTCAAACAAGCACTTGAAGACATGAGGTTTGCTTTCTATGAAACTTTGGCTTAAAGGCTTTAAGAAAATGCTTTTTGAAAGAAATTTTGAAAACTAGAGCTTATAGAAAAAGACTTGTGAAAAACAGACTTATCAAGTAATGAAAACTGACTTTTGGTCTTGAAAACTTAAATGAACAAAAACTCAACTTTGAGCTTAAAAACAATTGACTAAAAGAGCTTTTTAATGAAATCTATTTTTAAACAGATAAACTATCACCTTTAATCTACTTAAAAAAACAAAAATCAAATCCTAATTACTAGATTTACCTACTGAATTTTGATTATGAAAAGGACAGTTTACAGCTTATGCTGCTGATGCACTTGACAAATGCTAATGAACTACACTCAAACTCCTACAAATGCAGACCTAAAATTCCAATTCTAACATATGTAAAACTTAAAACTAAAAGCAATTAAAACTATTACAATTACTACAATAAGATAAATCTAACCTATGAAAACTCAATTAAACTGAACCTAGCTTATTAAACTTACTTAAACAAACTACAATCAGAGATTAAATCCACAAATTAAAAGCCAAACACCCCCTCAATTTCATAGAAGTTCATTTTAGCTTATGAGTAAGAGATTTAATGATCAATTCTCAACCTAAATAGCAAACCTAAGCAAACTAATAGACAGTTTAAGAAGCTATAAGCTAAATTACTATCTTTTGGATTTTTTATGATTTTTAAGATAAATTAAACAAGACTAAGATCTAAGCTTCATAAACTGAAAACAGATGATCAAACATAACTAATGAGCATACTAGGATAGATAAAAGCACAAATAAGCAAGAATTAAGCTGAAAATTAGCAGATGCAAGATTTAAGCTAAATTACTTGAAATTAAAAAAGAATTTACCTCTGCCTTAGCTAAACAAAGGCATTAATAAGCTTAAATGAGCAATCTACAAGCTCTGGCTTATTGTTAATAAGCCAGTATAAGTCCTATGAACTCTTACCTTTCTAGTTCATC
>BQNB010056831.1:0-38491 GCA_026074375.1 Tanacetum coccineum
TTAAGAATCAACATTACCACTAGGCCAACATATTTTTTTGATTATATCTACCGAACGAAAATATATAAGGTCATGCAATGAATAATTACTTTTAATATAATATTTTAAAATTTTTGTATTTAATGTAAATCTTATTTTGACTTTATCTTATTTTTGTGATAGTAAATGCAAACCAAATTTATAATACCTTAAACACGATACTGAATTTCAATTAAACAAAATCCTAAGTCAACAAAAGCATGAAACACACATGAAATCTCTGCCTAAACAATCGGCATAAATCAATCAGTTATCGCAAATAATCCTGATTATTGATTTGAATACCAAAATTCAAATCCATATCACCAAAATAACGTCCCAAATCGAAACCCTCCCTGAATTAAACCCTGGACAATCGAAATCTTTTTATTTGAATCGTTCATCAAAACATGACTTTTAGTTTTTGTTCAAATTGAATGGAAATTATGTTATCGGATCGTTAATGTTTCATAAATTAGGGGTTACTTTTGTACCCATTATACGGATCTTGATTATTGGTTTTTGTTTGAAATTAACTTGACTCCATATGAAGGTGACTAAATCATGCCCACCAACTGTTTGTTTATTTATTGCAAAGAAACTCAATAGCTCCTGATTTGTTGTTGTTGATTTTTATGTTTCCTATATATTTTGAGAGTAAAATTTTCTAATTTATACTATTTAGCAGGAAATTGGGAGGATTGTTAAGTATAAGGAAGAGTGATAAGGATGAGACGATAAGACTTGTAGCCGAATATATTTGCTCCGCGTACCTTTTAGTTAACTAAATGAGGAGGTAGCACCATTAATAACTCAAGTCATATGTATTCTTTTTTTACACATTGATGAGGAGGTAGCACTATTAATAGCTTAAGTCAGGTTAGAAGAAGGTAACACTGAGTTTTGGAGGCGACGATTTCTTTGAGAATGCTTGGTCAACTTACAGCAGACGGAATAGAGGTGTGATAGTATACACATATCCAAGTTAAATTGTATATTTTCACTCATGGATTCAAACATTATTAGTTACTTGATTATCTGCTTTTAACATGAATATATACCTTATTATTTGGTGAAACATGCTCATGTTATTAGGGAAACTTATGAGAATATTATTAGTGGAAGTGGCATGAGGCCCGGAGACATACTGATGACATCAAACGAAAAGACAATTGAGGTAAATTTCTATCATATTTTTCAAAGTAATTGCTTTTGACTAATTATTGATTTATTATTTGAATAAGCAACACTGATGATGCTGAAGGCAAACTTACCCTTGCTGATGCTTTGATATATGCATGTAATCAAGGTTTATCTTAACAAAATTGATATTGTTACAGGTTGTTTAAGACTGCTAAACGACCCTATTATGGGCTATTTTGGATTAGCGATTAAAATTGCTAACTACGTACACGTGGCTGTTTTAGTTTGTCCTAACAACAAAATAGTTGCAGCAACAACAATCACAGCCTTATTGGTGATTTTAATTATCCAAGATTAGCAGACTTTGGTGCTACGATATCTAGTTCAAACAAGCTACAATGACAGCAATTATTTGAAGAGCTAGATTTAAGTAACTTATAGTATCCATAAGTTTCCATGCTCTTCTTCATTCTGAAATATCATTTATTTATCATATATATGCAAATGAAGTTATATGGACCATGACTCAATCTTGACTTATTAAAGAAAGAAATAGAGATACATAGGATTCAGGTCAATCTTAGCGTCCTGGTAGCATTTTCTTTCAAGTTTTTCAATAATCATCTTTAGTTCGTGATGGTATTCGTTCTTGGTTTGCATGTAGGAAACCATAGCAAAAGCTATTGAAGAGAAAATAAGCACTGAACAACATCGTTACCTGTTGCATGAGCACTATAAAGCTATAAAAAAGGTGGCTTTACCAATATTCTATTTCTTATTGCTCTTTTTTCTGTAATATGACGTGTGTTATCTTGCTACATGAATTAGGACTTGATACTGATGACAAAACAGAACTCACTGGTAAAATTCCTGTTTTTGTGTGTATAATACAATAACTTCATCAGTTGATGGAGGTTTTCTGTGTAACATAGTTTTAATTATACAATAACTTCATCAATTAAAAATTAGTAATCACAAAACTATTTTTTGCTTGAAAAAACTAGATAAGCTGACAAAATAAGCAATCCCAAACACCCCCTAAGTTAAAAAAAACTTGATTTTGAGGGTGGAATATGTTGTTCTCGCAACTTGAAACTTTAAATACTCTATGTTAAGTGGTCTGTTTGGATTGAAATTTACCTGAGCAAAAGGGTCATAGGGCGTATGGGACCTTTCCAAGTGTTGGTCATGGTCTGTTTGAAATTAAGCTGAAGATTCGTCCATAGGAGTATTTTTGTTAATGTTATTATTCTATGTATCAGCTTGATAATTATGAAGCTCACAGTGCCTCCAAACATCGTATGGAGCGTGAAAAAGGTCGTAGAGAAGCGGTTGTTGATATGTCAGAACACAAACCAGTTCTCTTGATAGTGTATCCGAAATCTTGGTTCAAGAAGCATTATTGTAAATGTGACAAATTGAGATTTTCTAATCATTCTTTACAGGTCAAATTGTTATACAAAGATATCTTCCTGAAATTTCCCTGTACATTATCATATATAGATAATAGTAATTTCTGAATGTAAATTTATATATAAACCAAACTATTTACAAAAATCACATACGAAACAGGTATTTTTGTGCAGGTATATTCGGGTTGAACAAAAACATTTTTTTGTACATCTTTAAACTTTGAATAATTATTCTTCTAATATGCTTACCAAATTTAGTTATTTTAATAATAATCCAAATTGTTATTAATATTCTCATGATAACAATTTAGAAATGTTATTAAAGGCCAAGAATCGTTAGAAAATAAGGAGTCAACTAAATTTTGAAATATTGAATGTATTTTGATTCAGTAAGTGATAAGAGATCTTTTGAGGCTGTTCTTTGTTGAAATAATTAGTTGAGGTCTGAGAAAGATCCTTAAAAAGTTTGATAAGCGATTTGGATATAGGTTCACTAATTACTATGTCAAAACTCGAGCTAACCATCCTTATTCTCAGCTCCGACAAGTCTTTAAGCAAGTGGTACAACACTAAAACATGAATAACTAAATTAACAAAGTGTCTATTGTTTCGGTGGCGATGGATATATAATCACCATTTACTTAACTGTCTATACGTGCACGGTATATCAGCAGTTGTTGGATCCATAACTCGAAACCTTACTGATTTTCAAGACGATCAAAGACGCTATCTATCAATTTATGACCACCCAACTCTTCACCTCTCGGTATTTATTAATAATATCCTTACTTTGTAATTTTTATCATCATCCAATTTAGAGGTGCGATACGAGTCTGGCAGGTTAGGTATCGCATGAAAATGGCCTATGGAAAAAAGCGGGTAAATTTTAATGGGTTGAAGCTTTGATGCTTTACAAATTTGTTATAAGCTACTTGCAACCGTTCAACCCCGTTGACCTTTTAATTTAAGCTAACATTTTTATTTCGTCCATGTGTTTTGTTATAGATACCCACCCACCTTGGCCTATTCATAATTAAGTAAGAAGATATATACCAATGTAGATTAATTAAAACTAGCCTAGGGGTCACGTGTGTACTTATTATATGCATAAGGAGTACATTGCTTATAATAACTCTATTTTCTTTCTTTTCTCAGCCATGTTATGTTTTGAACTCTCATGCAAATTAATATGTATTGTTATCCAAGAGCCATATGTTGGATATATTTAGGGCCATGGTCCAAGCCGAGAAACCTACAAATAATGAATATATGTAGAATTGAAGTTATTTTATTATTATTGATGATTATGCAACACTAAGATTTTTGGTGATAATTCAACATGGTACATCTATTTTTCAGGAAACATGGATGGCTCTCGAGGTTCTACGAAACGAACCTTCAGATGAAAAGTTGGTCTTTCTTACTCTCTTTTGTAGTTCTGTAAATAAAGTATATATTTCAGTGCGTATATTACATCTGTTTTTTATTTTGATTAATTCAATACAGGTATGATTGGAGCTGTGTACATTTCAATAACCATGAGGTGGAATGGACCCGATGTAAGTTGTTTGTGTTGTTGGCTTTTAGCATCGCCATCCAGACATTCAGGATGACGTAGATGCTGCCATTGGTGACAATGTTAGAAGATATTGGCAAACGTGAGTACTCCATTCCTCAACCCAAAAAATATAAAAAAAACATGTCTGAACATTTTATCAAACTTAAGAATCAACATTTTCCCTCATATATTGGGTACGCAATCACTTAAATTGTGCAAATAATGGCTAGATGTGTATGTCTTGGCATAAATCTGGTACACAGTCACTTATATTGTAATAACACTATTTTTGTGATCATTATGCATTGATAATACTTAAAAAAAACTGATTCGTCAATTTTAATACACGTAAAATATAATATATATAATACTATGGAAATTACCAATTTACCCTTGAGGACAAAGGTGAAAAGGAAACTCTACAAAATATATATAATATAATACGTATCTTAACCGGAAAGTATGATTCCCCGGGTCGTTTCCCCAACGACTTGTGAAATTGAGACTACGTTTGATGCTTGGACAATGATTTGAATGGGATACAAAGTTTGATTTGATTTTCTAGCAAATGATAACAATTAAGAATGAAAACAAACAACGGGAATTTAAATTTTAACTAAAAACGCAAAACGGGAACCTTAAACGGAAGCTACAAACCCTAAATTTATAAAATTAAACCTAAATTGAGTTTACCTTTCTAAATGGACTCTATTTGACTAAAAAGTAAGTTTAAAGAAAACTAGAACAAAAACGGAGTTAAAATGAGCGTTAAAATACGAAAAACGAGAATGAGAACGAATCCCGTTCTTTAGAAAACAAAATTTTGCAATTTAGACCCTACGAAAGCAAAACTAATTTTCCTATGAACTTTAGGATAAAAGAAAATTTTCTAAAAAAGATTTATATTTTTTTGATTATTTTTCTATTTTTTATGATTTTTTTAAGTTTTTAATGAAAATAAATGATTAAAAATACTAAATAAACTCTAAAAATTCTAGAAAATTGACAAAAAATAGCTTGGACTATCTAAATCCTAGGAAAAATAAGCCCGAGATTGAAGTACACAGCTTATCAATAAGGGCCACGAATTAAGCTGATCAACTTTATAAAGCCTTAATTTGGCAAAATGAATATAAAGAATTTATTGTGCAATAATGTTGATGAGCTTATTAAAGCAAAAACTGGTAAGGACGTGTGTATGTGTGGGTGGAGATCGTGGGATCGAATTTGGCAACACCCTTTTTGTACATTTTATTTTATATTGTTTTTCAAAAACCAAAAGCTCAAACTTATTAAGCACATAATTACCAGCTAAGCACTTTTAATAAAAAGAAGTGTAAGCTGGAAGAGGAAAAATAAAGTGAGAAATAAGCTCTCCTAGGAGCCTTTTGAATGAACTAGTTCACAGAAAAGTAAGGCTTTTTAAAAGCTCACTATTGCTTAATTTTTTGACTTAAAAAGCTTGCAACAAACTTCAATATAAGTCAAGAATTGAAACGCAACAACTAAATTTAGAAGCCTAATGATAATGTTCTATCTAATTCTATAATCCTAACGAAGCTATGAATCCATACTGAACACTAAATCCTACTATCTAATGATCAAACCTGCAAACTCATAATTTAACATCAAAAAGTCTCAAAATTAAAAAGGCTTCAAATGCTCAATAAGGCCAAGACATAGGCTGAGCGTAGAGAACAAATTAAAACTAACTATAAGCTATAAAAATTCAAGGAAACAAGAGAAAATCAAAAACTACAACTTAAAAATCCTAAAATTAAAAGTCAAAATTTCTATAAATTAACTAACTAAGACACAATAAAGATAAAAAAGAATAAAATAAAGACGCCTCACAAAAAATGTGTACAACTGCTCAAAAAACATCCAAAAAATCCTGCACCAAAACCCACCGACCCACCACACGCCCCACCCCATCAACCCTACCCTAACTAACGCTCATAAAGACTATGAAACAGCAACTTGCCTTATTTCAAGCTTTAAAAAGCTTTACAACCACCGAAACTAACAAATGTTAGGTAGCGTAACCATTAGCGCCTTAGTCATAAGCTCCTCTTAACTGCAGAAGTACTTTACCACAGAGCGCCACAGCCAAAGTGCAGGCCACAAAGGTTATGGTAAAATTCTGCACTCATAAACTACTAGGAGAGTGTAAAAATCAAATAAACAAAATACCAAGCCTTAGAGGGCTTGATCAAATTTTCACAAGCAAAGAAAATAGAAAAAGTACCACTATGCAGAGATCAATAATAAGCCATAAAATGGATATTTAGAATTCCAGCTAAACTTCCTAACTCACCCCCTTCAAAACCATTTTTCAAAAGACTTGATCAATGCACTAACATTCAAAATCAGTCCAAAATGAGAAAACTCAAATTACTTTTGACTTTTTGAGGGTCAAAATCACGACTATAACCAAACACTCCTTAAACGGTGATTGACAGATTCAAATTGAGCTTATGAAATGAAAACTAGCTTATAAAACCTTGATACCAGATAACACTGAGCTTATAACAAGCTTAACAAACAGGATTCAACAACTTAAAAATCTAAAATCTAAGATCTATAACTATGCTTAATAATTTTTTTATGGATTTTATGATTTTTTAGACATTTAATGAAATATAAAGATCTAAAATGCTAAGACAAAAAAACAGATGAAATATTTCAACTAATAAGCACAAATAAGCCACTAATAAAGCAAATAAGCAATAGATGAACAATTAAGCTAATGCTAAACTAAGAGACTTAAAACTAAGAACATAAATGAAAACTTTACAGATGTTTCAGCGTTAGCAGAAGCATATGCCTCTTAAGAGCCTCATCAACAACCCTGGGCTTATCCAAGGAAAACCAGTAAGTCCTTGGATCCCCTTCCGTGATTAGATCCCCTTCCATTAGCTTATAGGTTCAAATTACAAGGTACTTAAACTGATTTTATGATCTAAGTAAGATTAAGTCTGAATTAAGCTCTATCACTAGCTTAGAGACTAGTGAGAGCTAATAAGAGCTTATCCAAAGTAAACATAAAAATAAAGAGCTTATAGGAGCTATATGACTTAAAAACAGTTTGATTAAATCTAGAACAAGGATTTTATTAAACTTCAAAAGGATTACAAGGATTTAAAACTGAAAGTTACATACTACTCAAAAAGAAAATTACAACTAAAAGTAAATTTGCATAAGCTAAAAAGGTAAATTAAGCTAAAATTAAAAAGCTAGACAAGATAGTGTGGTGTGTGTGTGAACTGTAGTAAGCATTATTACCATCGAAAGAAGGCGTCTAGTCTGTTGCTTGCTACCGCACGCACCTATTCCAATCAACACCATACAATTCTTAATAACTCATTGGAGAAAATGAATCAAGGCCCTTGGAAAATAGAATCACGTCATAAATTACTCACACGGATTGCAAGCTGGCAATCATTTGATGTTGACTTTTTTGCTAGTTGTATAGTGCCCACCCGACCCCCCAACGGAAAGCAATCAAGAAGTAAAATCAATCATTCTCTTGTGCTTTCCCTTCTTTCTAGTGGCATTCTTTGCTTAAGTCATCCAATTAGGACTCAAAGGTTTGACATCTTAATCCCTGTCCATTATTGCTCTTATTAGGACCCCATGGAATTGTCTACATTTTTAGACCTCAATTTTTCCAAAACCCACTTATATTTGACCTTGGGTAAACTTTGGAGGAGACGGTGAACAGTATTTAAAATGTTTTTTCTTTCCCCCCAGCCCTTGGTTTAACTAAGGGGTAAAGGGGGTGAAACTCTTGGGTTAATGTCACCAATTCCAGTCCCCTCCACTTTTTATTATTTCCTTTGTATGAAAGTGTAGAGTATATAAAAACATTCAACCATAGCAAGATTGGTCCCTGGATTTAAGTAGTGGTTATAGTTTAGGTTTAGTGGGCCGGGTATGGATAAAATGGGCTTGGATCTTATGTAATTTTTGGGTCCGGGTAGTGTGAAATGTAAAGGTAAAAGCCCATTTAGCTTTAAAGGGACCATTTTGATGTAATTTTTGTTTTTAGCTGAGATGGCGGTGTGACAGAAATGAAACTTGGTGGGTTTTGTCTTGAGTGTGTTGACTTTGACTTTGGTTGACTATTGAGAGTTGACCAAGTTGACTTTTTTGACCTTTACCTTCCGGCTCCTTGTACACTCTTTCGTTTCTCCGAGCGTGTTCGTCGTTTGCCCGTTTTTGATCGTTTCTTATATTTTTTGCTTTATCCCGTACCTCACATTCCAAAACTACACAAACAAGCATATCTTTGCCATTGTTATTATGTTTTGATCTTTATTGAGTTTATAATTTGATATAAAATGATATGTGTTTTCACAACAATCAAAATATTCCCCCAAACTAAACGATTGCGTGTCCTCACGCATAATATATGATCCTTATAAACCACAAACCTCGAAACATTCCCCCAAACTAAACCTTTGAAAAGTATCAAAGATTTTGTTGATAGAGCTACGAAATCACAGAGTTAAAAAACACCCCTATGTCCCATTTTCTAAAACTTTTCCATTTTTTTTTTATATCAAAGGGTTGAGATAATATTTTGACTTTCGTTATTTTCATAACTGTTAGGGATCATAAAACAAGATGCATTTCGAATCCAAGAATGCCCCAAAAAGGATAAATTCATCGTTCCCGAATTTTTCACTATAAAGCCAAACCAAGCTTAAAACAAAATCACAGCTAAATATCAGAAAGGATGCTTAACAGGAAACTACTCAAAATAACAAGGTTTTGAACTTTTACTCCCGACATTTTATTTAAATCTTAAGTGAGTTGCTATCTTGAATTTTTCGAACCCATGAATCAACTTTTTACAACATACCGCATTATGCTTTAAGCGTTCCAACCATAGAAAAAGAGTTTAAAAAAGGCGAGATCATCCCATGTACGACTTTCGACTCGGCACGAAAACCGAAAATAGAAGAAGTACAGGGATAAACAAGTCCCAACCTTAAGTTTGGATGCGCAAAGTGACCGAGGCCTTTTTGACACCTCACAAGACTTAGTCACGTGACTCACGGACCTTCGGTTTTCAAAAACTACTCAACTTCCCCGAAATTCATAGCTTATAAAATAGACTAAAAGTCAAAGTGCAAAAGCATGAATTTGAATTTAACAAAAAGAAGTCAATTGTATAATTTAATTTAAGTATTTAAAAGCCAATTTGAAAACACCTTGACCCTTTTAGAAAGGCTGCAACCTCGGTTGTGAGCCGGCAAAGATTGCAGCAAACTTTTATCAGTCTCAGATCTGTATTCTTACTATGGGCTTTCTTTAGAAGACTACCATATCGGTTGTGAGCCGGCAAGAGGTAGTAAACTTTTATCAACCCACAGCTTTTATTTTATATTTATTTTTTATATTTTTTTTATCATTTTTGTTAGATATTAGAAAAAGACTCGGTCACCCCATGTATTTTACTGTTCAATATAGCTCGTAGTTTAATAGGTAAACGTATGACTTTCGGTATTGAACCGGGTACTAATACCCGGTGTATTGTAAGAACTATAAATACCTCTTCCAACTTTGGAAGAGGTAAGCATCTATTCATTTTACACACACTCTTTAGTGTGTTTTCCCTTATTTTCTCTCATCAACTATTCTCTCTCCTTCTCTCTTCTCACTCTCATCTAAACTTTCTCTCCTCCAGATCTCTTTAGATCTATACATGTTTGTGTGAATTCGGGAACCTACAATTGGCATCAGAGCTACGTGTGGATTCGTGGTTGATTCTAGTGGTTAAACTAGATCACAATTTCGTCCTTATTTTTGAAGAAAATAAGCCCACGGCTCAAAGCTTATTTTGAGCTTATTTGGTTGGGTAAATCTTTGAGTTTTTTCGTGTATATACATGTTAAACAAGAAATGTAATTTTGCCATTACCAAGTGAAACTCAAGCCGCCTCAAGTTCGATTTATAAGCTTGATTAAGGTTTGTGTTCGTTGGTAGGATTAGGTTTGCTTCTTTCTTGATGATCCTAAAGAAAATAGATGTTATGGAAATGATTAGGCTTATAAGGTTTGCTTATAATTTGATATTTTAGTCATTGGTTTCGTGGTTAATAAGCATGCATTTGGCTTTATTATTGCTAGATTTTCGAATGTGTGTTCTTGATGGAGGTTTGAATATTAAATGTTAATTCTTAAATTGTTATCTTTTCTTAAAATGTAACTTGAGTCTTATTTATTTTTGAGTTAAAATTCTTGATGATATATCTTTCTTCAGGACTGACGTTTTTTGACAAAAGATAGGGACAAAAGATCCCCCCCCCCCCCCCCCCCGGATTTATTTTAGGGAAAAGGTAGCCGCGGTTGAACCCAGGTTCAAAGCCGATTGCTAAAAAAACACACCGGCGCGTTGCCTAAGATTATAGGCTGCGAGTTGGCTCACGGCAGTAGCCTTAGTTTAATAGAGCAGCGAGTTGCCTCACGAGCGAGTAGCTAAAACCACACGGTCGAGTTGCTAAGATTATAGGCAGCGATTGCTCACAGTGGAAAAAGGAAGCGCAGTTGCTTAGGTTTATAAATTTGGCGAGAGAAAGTTGCTCGAAACGGCGAGTTGTTATTTTATTGATTGTTTTGCCAGCGGTTAACAAAACTAAGGGCAACGAGTTACTTCAAAAACCACGGCGGTTTGCCTAGAAAGATCTTGGCGGCGAATATAGCCTGTTAGGGCATTCGGTATGCTCATCAATATGGAGGCAGATTTTGGTATGATATTTAAAAAGCGCGGCGGTTTGATAGAAACATATACGCAGCGGTTTCAGTTTAAAAAAAAAAAGTACTTTTGGCGAGAAAAGTTAAGAAAAAATTAATTTTTCCTATAGCCTTTTTTTTACACCAAATTTAAATTTTGGTAATAGGGTAAAAATTTTGTTAAAAAATTCAAATTATTTTTGGCGGGAAAAAAATAATTAAGAAAAAATTAATTTTTCCCAATAGCTTTTTTTAGGCTAATTTATAACACAAAATTTAAAAATTTTGGTAATAGGATAAATTTTGTTTTTGGTCAAAAGTTTTAAATATTTTGTTAGGGCCAAATAACAAATCGTCCAACCTTAACAGACTTTAAAACTGCGTAAAATCCAAGAACCACAAACCTACCTTAACATCAAAACCATAATTCATATCACGAACGGTTATTTTCTGTATTGATTTGTAAAACACCGTTAATACTTATCGGTTTAAATCATAGACTTGTAAAATCCCGTGAACGTTAATTGGATTCAAAACCACAACATCAATCACTTAATCTACTTAAGATCCTTAATTTTATTTCACACATCGAATTTATAATGGAATCTTACTAATTCCTAATTCAAAAAAGAAGAGCTTCAACTGACGGCAACGCTCGCAAAACAAAGGCACTCCATCTGCATGACAGGGTTTGAATACAACTCAGACACATCTTCAAGAGTCTCTATCTCCTTAAACAATTCGCCTTAAGCTGTTAGCATTAAACACCACATTTCGCTCATTCCTTTGGTGAAGAGCAATCAGGACTGTTCAAATTGAAGGATGATTCAAAATCTGGATCAGTTAAGGCTCAAGACTTGAAAGAGAGACACTTCATGGGGTTAATGCAAAGACTTGTCTCAAGCACATCTGAACACAGTTTCAAGGAATTTCTTACCTCAAAAGGGGTAAATGCAACGGATCTTCTGAATCAAGGTTGGGCAAACTAGACTTCGAAGACTTTCCCACGCGCTAGCCAAAAATATTTGTGAACCTCGTGCGACAAGTGACGTAGTTACTCGAGAACCGGATACCCTTGTAGCGGTCCATCTCATAGAGTTGTAAATACACAATATGGTAATTACCGCATGAAAGAAAAATTGAACTTAATGCACTAAAGAGAATGGAAAGTCAAGTTGCATATGAAAAACTCTTCATGAGCCATACATATAATTAAAGTCAAGAGGTCAAAGATTGCCCAGTCTCAAGATATAGATCAGATCAATCCAGTTCAAGCAATTGGATGACAGCTTGATTGTATCAAAAAAGCAAGTTTGATAGCAGCCTTAAACAACAATACAAAAAATTCAGCAAACAGAGATTAAAAAAACCTCAGGTGCAAAGGCCAAGGAGGAAAAGGTCAATAGGTGCGTGCAGCAGTTAGTAGCTGGGTTGGTTGTCTACAGAAAGCGCAGTGGGACAAAAGTCCCGAACATTGGCAGTGATCCAAAAGTAGCAGTATCAGGGAATTTATACCACACAAGATGTGGATGCAGATATCAGACCAGTAAATGACGGAAGAGCCATTTGCTGAGGTACAATTGACTGCTCTACATAATATCCTTGCTAATGAACAACAGCATACTGAGCAAGAAGAATTAAATCTGAACCCAGTTATGACACAGAATAACATATCTGTTGGAAACTAATGAAGTAGCAATACCCCTCCAACTTCAAACAAATATGAGTCAAAGGGGAGGAAGACTACCAGAAGCTTTTAACTTAAAACTAAGCTCTCAAAACGAAAATAGGTTGATAAGGAAAATTTAACAATGAACTTCTTCAAAAAACGGATTTTTTTCAACTGGAAGAAAAACATTTGTAATTATCACTTATGAAATAACAAATTCAACAAAAGGAAGAAAGTTTTCAAAGTAACAACCGATGTAGAAACAGGAAATTTCCTTTCCTATTTCATGAATTTTTTTGGTGAATTAATTATTTGAAAGCTCAGCTACTGGCCAGAACCACTACTAATTTACAACTTGAAGAAACAAATTAAAAGTGTGAAGGAAACAAGTAAAGAAAGCCAAAAAGTTAAAATTGATATCGATGTGATTGAAACTATTAAACATCGAATTAGCACACAGTGTGGCTAAATTACGTGCAGAAAAATGAGCCAACTAACATAAAGAAAATGAGCATTTGTAAACATACTTAACAAAAACTTTTTATGATTCAATTAAAAAGATGAAAGTTTAGAAATAAAGACAACAGTGAATCTTTAAATTTCTTTCACTCAAATTAATCAAAAGTTTGTCGAAAATGCCTGATTTAAAAGCTCAGCTTCGGGGAAAAGGTTATAGCAAATGCGGCAAATTAAATAAAAGAACTTAGAAAGATAAAAAGGAAATAGAGTGGATACTAAGTTAGCCAAAAGCATCAATCTAGGAAAAATCGTCTTAGAAACCAATCCTAGAAACCAATTAGTTGTTAGACAACCGAAGTGCGTTACGTTCTGAACGACCTAGAATTCAAGACCACGGGTTGCCTCCCAAGTTGATGAGAAAAATGATTTGACAAAAACAATCACTCCTCATTATTTGCCTAAAGTTATAGAATTGCTGCTGCAAAAAAAAACCGAAATGTTTAAATATTGTTTGGAAATTGAAAGTATTTTGTGGGAAAGATGCGGAATAGGGATGTGATCACTATGATATATGTGTTTAATCAGTTGGCAAACATCTGTATGTCTTAAGAATGATTCTAGGGTCGTTTTAGATCAAAATGCCAATGTAGTGTTGTAATGTGTGATTTAGTTGCTGGGAATTGTTCATAAGGCATAGATCACTAAGTTTTGATGTATAGATTACTGTCTCAAACAATATTGAATGATTTGATTATGATTCTTGGTGGCGGGTTGACTTTTAGAAAGTAAAAGTCAGTTTGTTTGATGGAAAGAATGGTAGTAATGTGTATCTGATGCGTAGGAAAGCCTAGGAATGCCAAAGGATGTGCGTGGTTTGAATTTTTTAAGTAATCAGTTCTCATGGCGAGTTGCTTATGATTCTAGGTGGCGGGTTGGTTATTTTATTATTATTTTAATGTTTTCAGGGAAACCGCCGCACCGCGGCGGTTTGGTTGAATTTATTATTTTTTTAATAATTTATTCAACCCGCTGGTTCATGTAATATATCTACTCAGCGAGTTGCCTAATGGCGGGTTGATTCACAGCGAGTTGCCTAATGGCGGGTTGATTCACAGCGGGTTGCCGTAATTCTATATTATTTTATTCCAACAGGTAAACCGCCGTCTCTCGGCGGTTTGGTCGAATATTTTTATATAATAAAAATTCAACCCGCCCTTTTTGAATTTTTTATTTTCAGCGGCGGGTTGGTTAATCTTATTCTAATATTCACGGCGGTTTAGTGCCTTCCTCGCGGCGGTTTGCTCGATTCTCCTAACGGCGGGTTGGCATTCTGCCTGGCGGCGGTTTGGGCTAAGTTTCATAATTTTGGCCCATTAAGCCCAATAATCTATCAAGGCCCCTTCGAATGACCCAGTTGCTTTTCTAACTCCCATCCGGGCTTAGTTAACAAGTAATTGATCATGTTGGATAATTCTGCATCATGTGTCCTCATATGTAGATTTTCATCAAACCAGAGTTACCTCTGTTTTAATCAATCGTGGAATGACATGACTTTAATCAAAGCTAATGTTCTCTCTAACATCGTTTCTCTGCAATGTTTGTCTTCTTTGTTAATACTCTTTTGCAGAATACGATGGCAGAACAAAATGTTCCCGCTCAACCACCGACAAGAACAGATGAGCAGATTGTACCTCGCTCTCAGTGGTTAATAATCGGGAAAAGCAACCTTCTTTTCAATGCACAAAAGATTCAAAAGAACCCCATCTTTCAGATATTAGTGGACATCTTGAGTAATACCAACTTGTTTCGAGCATTCACTACCTCAACAAGTGTTCCTGCTATCTACCTGCTACAATTCTGGAACATAATGAAATATGACGAGAAGACTGGGGTTTATAGTTGTCAAGTTGATGAACAATGGTTTGATCTATGTGTTGATCTTCTCAGAAAGGCATTAGCAATTACTCCTGTCAACCCAACTCACCCGTTTGAGTTACCTCCGTCTGGTAACACGGTGATTGACTTTGTTAATGAGATGGGGTATCCTGAACCTGTAGAAATTGTCTCCAATATACGGGTGAATTATGTGTATCAACCATGGAGAGCAATTCTAACCTTAATCAACCAGTGCTTGACAGGAAAGACTTCTGGCAGTGACAAACCCAGACACCCAGTTCTGCAAATGCTGTGGGGAATCGTCACTCAAACTAATGTTGATCATGCAGAGCTGTTATGGGAAGAGTTTACTCAAGGAATCCAGACATTTTTCTCACACAAAGCAAGTCACAAAGCCAGTCTGAAGGACCCAAAGAAGAAAGTAACTCCTCTCCTCATTCCTTATGGACGGTTTTCCAAGGTGATAATCTACTACTTGGCAAGCAACAACAACATCCATCGACGTCCTGATTCTGCTGTTCATCATACTGGAGATGATTTTATATTAGGAAATCTCAAGTTTGTCCCAAAAGGTGAGTCTGTTGAAGTGTTTGGAATGGCAATTCCCGATCCCCTGATTACTGAAGCCATTCAACAATCCTCGTATTATCCCAAGTATCTGGAAATGGTTGCTGTGAATACAAAGAAAACCCCTCAAGAAAGTGCGAGCGTGCAACCTGCAACAAAGCATGCTCCACCCAAAAAGACCACAACCACTACTCCAGTCAAACAATCCAAGCCAGCTCCTGCTCCGACAAAGAAACCTTCCAAGCATAAGCTTCCACAGAAAGTTAGAAAAGGAAAGCCTACTTTCCAACTTGTTGATGAAGATGATGAAGCTCAACAAGAATCTGTTCTTCAAGAAGAAGGTGATGATCCTGATCTCGAACTGGCTAAGAAGATGAGTTTGGAAGCGCATCAAGAAAAGGGAGAAGGAGAAGGTGATGATGCTGACATGGAACGAGCTATTAAGCTGAGCTTGGATCCAGCCTTTCTGCCACAAGGTCGGGCACCTGTTGGAGGAGTAACGATCAGGGATCCAGTATCTGAAACAACTCCCAAACTGCCTGAAGTAGTGGGCAAGGGAAAGGCCATTGTAACCGAAGAACAAGTAGCTCATTCCCTGATCGATCTGTCAAAGAAGAAAAGAACTACGGATCAGTTTATCCTTGTTAGGCGTGATCAGGCTCCTCATGATTCGACAACTGGACCTTCTTCTCAACCTGAAGATGATACATCAGAGAAAGTGATCCATGAATCCTCTTCAACATCTAATTCAGAGCGAACAGAAAGTGAAACAGAAACCGAGGCTCCTAAGAGGTGACAAAGATCAAGGGGAAGTAGACTAGTCTACATAACATCAGGATAACATTCCTGTATCATCCCTGAAAAGCACATGAGGCTTTTGGCTTGACCAGAACCTTGAGCCCATGAAGAAACCAGACTGATCAAACGCTGGAAAAATTTACATGTGTCGCTTGCTGAGCCAAACCCAGAGCACATGGAGGATGAATTCCTCGCGACAGCCTACCAAAGTTCATGAAAAACCTAAAAGCTCATAACAGACGAACGTGTCATAGAAGAAAATCCATGAAAGTATTCTGGTTCTATTCTTCCATGAAAAGATTCTCGTTGACATTTGATTAACTTTGGGGATCAATTTCTTTATGACAAACCAACCGAAGATGATCAGGAGAAATCTAAAGTTATAGAGGAGTCTGATTCCACCATACCTGATCCAAGTCATCAGACAGTCACGTCAACTCCTCCAGTAATTGCTCCCTTCACAGATGTCTCATCTACTAAGCCTTCGTCACTGGTCACTCCTCCACCAATCAACACGGAAGCTACAACAATCACCACATCTCTCCCTGAAATCACTCCATTCATCGCCCTTCAGCTAAGAGTGGCAAGATTGGAGCAAGAGATGTCTGAAGTAAAGAAGACTGATCACTCTGCTGATGTTTTGGCTTCAATTAAATCCCAAGTTCCTACGGTTGTTGATAAATATCTAGGAACAAAACTTGATGATGCTCTCCTTAAGATTCTTGAACGACACACTGCAGATTTAATCGAGAAATACTCTGTGCTGCCTGGCCCAGAGTCCATCAAGAATCAAGAATCTGAAAAGAGTCCAAAGGAGATTATCAGAATCAAAAGGGAACAAGGTGAGGAGAAACAAGATTCAACTTACTCCATCAGGTCAACAGACAAAGTTGCTCTTGAAGAATTTGATCTAAAGAGTGCTCTCTTCAAACACATGAATAAGAACAAGACTGCAAACAGAAATCCTGCCAACTACCATCTATACCATGCTCTTATGGAAGCTTTAATAGCAGATGAAGATGCCATGGATAAGGAAGTTGCAGTCAAGGGTTTAAAAGACCACAAGAGAAAGGCATGATAGTGATGATGATGAAAGACGATGATGATGATGAGGCCCTTCATGCTGATCAAACCAGGGTAGGTCAGCAAAGAGATAAACCTAATTCCTGCCGCTTTTTGGGTCAGCTCACCTCCTCCCGGAAAGATGATGACCAAAGTATCAAAAGAAACCATGGGAGTCTGATGGCTATCTGCTTCTAACAACATCCAGCTCTTACCTCAACTAGATGGCAGATCACTGACACAAGAGATGTTGTTGTTGACTCTTCGATGCACAGATCTGATCCCGAATTACAACATTCTGAATAATCCTCAGATGACATTCTAATGCAGGGCGAAGGGCATGTCTTAGATCTGGAGGACACCGATAACGCTCACATTCCCAAGGTGTCGACCACTACGTGGTTTAAGCCGATTCCTGAAGGTGAGAGACTAGCTACACCTGAACCAGAATGGACCATTCCCCCGAATGATTTCCCGGAACCAGAGAATAACTGGGTAAATACATACGCCATAACGTATCAAGTTCCCGCGGAGAACAAGCTTCAGAGGAAGTCGTATGATATTAGGTCATTCATCAAATGGTTCTGCAGACGAACAGGAAAGAAGAAGCTCTGTAAAGCTGATTTAGAAGGTCCAGCTTTCAACCTTGTTAAAGCCTTTCATAAGAACAGCGTCTTTCTTCAATTTCAGATGGATGAATGCCATAAGCTGCTGACGAATAAGGTTGATTTGGTTAATCCTGAGGGTCATCAAATTCTGCGAAATATATATGAACCACTGCCCTTAGGAGGACCACCAGGTCAGGTAACTATTCAACCACAATTCTTCTTCAATAAGGATCTGGATTATCTTCTGACAGGTGACAAAGAGCGAAACATTGCCTTATCCATATCCAAGCTCAAAGCCGCTCGTTACCTAGACTTTGGACTTGAAGAATTAGTTCCATCTTTGTGGGTTGAAAGTGAACGCGATTATGACATCAGTGCGGCCTATGGCATCACTCACTGGTGGTTTAGAAGAAAGGAATTCTACATCAACAAACACAGTGAGCCCTCTGATCGTGAAGCAGTCAGATCCCAGATGCGAATTCTCAGTGTGATCAGTGTCAAGGTGTACGAAAAATACGGATACAACTACCTAAGAGAGATAATTCTTCGCCGAGCTGATTACAAAGAGTACAAGATCTCGGAAAAGGATTTCAAAAATCTTCATCCAAATGATTTTGAAGATCTGTTCCTACTCAATATTCAAGAAAAGCTCAACCATCTGCCCAAAACAGACAAGACTAGTCTTCACACGGCAGTCAACATGTGGATAAGAAACCTGGTAATCAGGAATCGTGTGGGAGACTTGCAGCTCGGGATTGAAAGTTATCAAACAAAGATCAACCTTGAACGTCCAAATTGGGATGCAGCCGACTATTACTTCAAAGAAGATTATACGATTGTCCCTAAGCCAAGAGCCGTTGTCTACAGAGACAGAAATGATCAAAGAAAGTTGATGAGGCTGAATGAGCTGCACAAGTTTAGTGATGGGACGTTGACAAGAGTCATGGAAAAGCTGGATCACATGGTTAAAGACTTTCATCTGTTCGAGTACAATAAGGGCATGGAGACTAGGAAGTGGTCAGAGGATGACAAGAGAAGAAGCAAAGACTTCATCACTGCAATCGAGAAAAGACTACAGATCAGAAGGATCTATCGAAGTCTAGAAAGCTTTGTTGGAGGAAGAATAAGAGATATTGACTACAGGCTGATCAACAGAACAACGTGACGACATTGTCGTTACAATGATTCTACAAGAATCAAACTTGTGTCAACTGGAAAGAAACGATGGTGCGATTCTGTGTGAATCAAACTTGTTCCAGTATAAGAATTGACGGTTATTGATCATTTGACAAACAATCAAATCTCTCGAAGTGTTACTAAAGAGTCGGCCGGAGCTAAGTGCTCCTCCTCCTCCTCCTCGTCCTCATCATCCTCATCCTCATCATTGGCGTCATCCCTAGATGAATCGCCGTCATCATCATCTCCATCATCTCCCCCGTCCATAGGATAGTCAACCGGACCATCCTCTGTCTCATCATCCTCGTACTCCTCTGGATCCTCCTCGGGATCCGACTCAGTAACATATCCGGGTGACTCAGCAGTGGGTGAATCAACAGGAGGTAATGGCTGCTCCTCAGCTGGAAACTCATGCTCATCCTCCAATGGTATATACTCAGGGTATATAGGCTCTGGCACGTAGTCAGGATCATGTGCCTGTACGAACATAGGCTCACGCTCATCCTCGTCCTGAGGAACTGGCGGTGTCTGTGGATCCTCTGGGCCTGGTATGTAATCCGGTGATGGTGGGGCTACTGGCTGTATCGGGAGTCCGTCGTATCCTAATACGATGACCCGTGGAATACCTCCCTCAGATATCTCCTCATCATCGGCTCCCCAGAAGGCTCTGCCGGGCTCAGAGTCGGTGTAGACAGAAGTGTATGTGACAGCTGATGAAGCAGAAGACATGACTGCTGCAAAAGCAAAAATAACTTATATAAGTATTACTTATAGGAAAAATCGGTATGATATGTCTGTAAGCTTAAATTATAAAAGTCTTATAGTAATATACGTAATATCATTTATATACACGTATATCGATCATGTAAGCACTTAGTACCCTACTAATGCTAAAACAATGCATGACATGTAAGCACATAAATTTGATGCAACAAGTAATGTGTGTATGTCCCATACAAACCCCGTTTGTAAATCAAGTGTTTGAAAATGGTTATAGTCCAGACAAGACTTTTGACCTGGTTCTCTATAACCTTGGCTCTGATACCAATCTATAACACCCTCAAATCTGGGTCGCAGCGGAATGTTGAATATCCGAGGGCGTTACATTTTCGGATCAATAGCACAAGATATGAGAACGACCACTAAACGTGTCGTTTAAAAAAGATACATTGGATTAACAAAATACTTGTTTGTTACATAAGCTCATGGCTTCAAATTGTTCAACAATATAAATAAAGATTATGGTTTATAACAACTGTCCCCAAAATGTAATAAGACCCCAAATCTTAAATGTTGACTCTTCAATTATTGACTTCTAATGTATCACCGCACTCCGTGCCTTATTGACCTAAAAAACATGCTTAAAACATCAACATAAAGTTGGTGAATTCATAGGTTTATGTAAATCAATTGTAAGACCGCAAGATTTCCAAGTGTATGATTGAGTAACACATGCAAACATCATAAAAAGTAATTACGCTTTCCTAAGCTCATGACACTGAAGCTTGACATATATGAATGCAAATATATTTGCCAACAAGTGTCCGTAAATGATGTGCTAACCCCGCAACATCCTAAATTTGACATGGTATGCGTTCGTTCCCGATGATAGCTAGTCACCCGAACGAGGATTGTCAATCCCTAATAGATCTATTCATAACATTCGCGCCCACATAATGTAATTCCCAATCACATCTATGCAATTAACAGTTCATGATCATGGACATAATGGGTTATGGTAACTTAGGCAAACACGTAATCATGATATAAAATGTACACTTGCGTCCAATTTGTAAAACAAGCATGTTCTCACCCCAAAGATGTAAATCATTTAAATAACAGTAAAACATGAGGCTATGAACTCACCTTAGTAAATAGTCCTCTGAAAATGATAATTATATCAAAGTATGGCGAATGAATCACACCGTCAAATACCTAAGTAAATACGGCCAGTCTTAGTCTACAAGTTTAGGCTAACGACTCAATGCATAAACCACAATAAATTTGCTAGTTTATATATATATTGTTATCACTTGTGTGGTGGTGTACACGTTTATTGTATTCGTTTTCCTCGTTTGCTCTTGGGAAGGTGTACGACTATATACTTTTAAGTTTACAAGGTGTTTAAGTATTAATAATAAATACACCTATTTATCATTCGCGTGACTTTAGTTATATAAGTATCCGTATTATATCACGACTAGTCCGATACCATAAGTGTTTATTTAAATCACTTAATTATATAAAATACCCTTAGGTTTTCATTATTGGCAAAAACAGTCCTTATAGTTTAAAATAGAATATTTACCGTTTACACCCCTGAGTTTCCATATTGATACGTTTAGTCCCTCTATTTTACAAAAATTACATTTTAGGTTCTTATGAGTCCAAACATCCCTAAGTTCAAGAATGTCAAACAGTATTACAAAAACACTAGCAATATTAACAATATGCAGCAGTGCTAACTCTGCTAGCAGTGCTAACTCTGCAACAGTACAAACTTCGCTAGCAGTACTAACCCTGCTATCCGAACTACTTCTGCCAACAAGTATAAACTTCTTAAAGCCTGACAATACTTAACATCTAATTTAGCTCGTATCCTTACAACCCATTATGAGTTACAAATTCGTAGAGTTGTTTGAGCACGTGTTAGAACAAGAAAAGTTCAGGAATGTCAAAAACAGTATTATTAATACACTAGCAGTATTAACACTATGCTAGCAGTACTAACTCTGCTAGCAGTACTAACTTCTGCTAGCAGTACTAACTCTGCTAGCAGTACTAACTTCTGCTAGCAGTACTAACCCTGCTAGCAGTACTAACTTCTGCTAACAGTACTAACTTCTTAAGCCTGGCAGTATTAACTTCTAATTTAGCTCGTATCATACAACCCATTAGTGAGTTACAATTCGTTAGAGTTTGGGGGGGGGTTTGAGCTCGTGATTTGACACAAATACGCGACTATGGTCTTGCTAACTTATTTTGACATATCCCAAACAACCCTAGTTCGCATATACTATTGTGTACACATCCTTTATTGAGCAAAACGAGTTGTTAAGTATTATGATACGTGACATGAAAGTGTTTCCGTTTCCAAACGAGTTATCAAACCTCTCGGTTAAATATTTTACGTGTGCATGTCATATTTAAACATTCATGCTTATACACAAGATCTTTGTTACGTGCCTTATGGCTTTTGGTTCACCACACAAGTCTATATATGTTGTATATTGTAAGACGTGGACATGGGTTGTGTCATGCTAGGCACGACCCATGTTTAGCTTGTTAACACACAATAACCGTGCCTTATGACACATGAAGCAAACATGAAACTTGAATATGAACGTAGGCTAAGACACTTACAAGGGTCCTAGCTTCTTGAACGTGTGTGTCGTGTAGTCGTGCGGAAACTCGACTTGTATACCCCAAGCCTTAGTTTAAACCGAATCTTTCTTGCTTTCAAACCCTTAAACGTATAACCTTAGCTTGATGATTACTAGTGTGATGTATATAAGTAAAACGAAGTTAAACTAGTAATGCACCGAGAATGGCTCACTTACAATAGTCCTAAGCTCAAAAGAATGCCGAGTAAGTGAGAGTAGACCCAAACACGACCAAATGAAAAACCCTAGCTTTTAACAAGCTTTTAAACGTTCAAACCCTAACTCTTGCCAACACCTTGTATGCGAATTCCTAGTGGGTATTTTCCTTGGAGAACGAAGTAGAAATAGCAAGAACAAATGGTGTGTTTTGTTTGGCTCGGCTTAGTGTATACCGAAAATAAGGATATGAAAGTAATGGTGTTCTTGTTTGAGAGAGTTTTAAGAGATGATAAGAAGTGTCCTAGCTTAGTGGTAAGTGAGGTTTTATAGGTCTTAAGATTAGTTGTTTTTCCTAACTCTTGCCTAACCAAATCGCACCCTTATTAGTGGTGTCGATTAGGATTACTCACTCACCCATGGTTTGCTAAAATACCTCCTTAGTACAATCTTTAATTGCTTAGGTAATGTACAAGATTTGGTAGATGCCACAAATCTTAAACATTTGTGTATTGGTGCATGCTTATCCGTGGCCAAGACCAAGAAAACAACCATGGTTATTAACCAATGGACAATTTGCTAGTAGGAGACCATTAGGAGCATCTTTAATTACCTAGGATTAGTACTAGTACTTTAAGGATCCTTAGTTTGATTTTGCTAGCTAGAAATCTACATGGGACGATTTGTTTATTGTGATAAACAAATTTTTATTCGGCCTTTTGACTTGTACACAAAATAATTATACAAATTTGGTGTTTACGGGTTAAAAGTGAGTATTGGTTTGAGTCTAGGTAAGTCTAGGTATTTCCGGGGTATGTCCAAATGTATTTTATTGTGAAACATAGACCTTTTACGTGACCAATAAAAATAAAATACGCAAAGTACATAATTATCTTCTTAATAATAATTTGCTACTTGGTTGATGCAACCCTTAATTTATTTGATGACCGTTTACATTAATTGATTATTTCTAGTCTACGCAATTAAACTTAAAAGTAATTATTAAAAGTAAACGCGTATCGGACTAAAATAAATAGTGACGGATAATAAATGTCATATAATGACATGAAAATGAGAAATGTTACACTCTTCTAGTTTAAAGGATTCTCCTAATGCTGGATTCAAACCATCAGGGGAGGAGGAAAAGAAGGATGCTAAACATCCAGAGAATGAAGATAGTGAGGTGCCAAATACAGATGAGCCAAGAGTTAATCAAGAGCAGGATGAAAGTGTTAATAGTACTAATAATATTAATACTGTTAGTGCAACTGTTAATACTGCTAGCATAGAAGATAATGCTATCGAAGTGAATATAGTCTATGGATGTGTTGGTGATCCAAATATGCCTAATTTGGAAGAGATTGTCTATTCAGATGACGATGAAGATGTTGATGCAGAGGCTAACATGACTAATTTGGATACACATATCCTTGTCACTCCTACTCCAACTACCAAAATTCACAAGGATCATCCACTTGAACAAATCATTGGAGACATACATTCAACACCTCAAACCAGAAGAATGATAAAGAGTGTGACTGACCATGGTATGTTTAGTTCAGTGCAACAAAGGATCAACCATAAAGATTTTCAGAATTATCTGTTTGCTTGTTTTCTATCACAAGTAGAACCCAAGAAGGTAATTCAAGCTTTGACAGATCCAAGCTGGATAGAAGCAATGCAAGATGAGCTTCTACAATTTAAACTGTTGAAGGTTTGGACTTTAGTTGATTTACCATATGACAAGAGGTCCATTAGAACAAAATGGGTCTATAAAACAATAAAGATGAAAGAGGTATTGTGGTTAGAAACAAGGCAAGACTGGTTGCACAGGGTTACACTCAAGAAGAGGGAATAGATTATGATGAGGTTTTTTTCTCTAGTTGCTAGAATTGAAGCAATTAGGCTATTCTTAGCCTATGCCTCATTCAAAGACTTTGTTGTGTATTAGATGGATGTGAGGAGTGTATTTCTGTATGGCAAGATTGAAGAGGAAGTCTATGTCTGTCAACCTCTAGGGTTTAAAGATCCAGAGTTCCTTGACAGAGTTTATAAGGTAGAAAAGGCACTATATGGTCTACATCAAGCTCATAGAGCTTGCTATGAGACTTTATCTACCTATTTATTAGACAATGGATTCAAGAGAGGCTAGATAGATAAGACTTTGTTCACTAAAAGAGTCAAAGGTGATATTCTACTAGTACAAGTTTATGTAGATGATATCATTTTTGGGTCTACAAGGAATGAAATGTGTACTGAGTTTGAAAAGATAATGTATACGAATTTCCAAATGAGTTCTATGGGAGAGCTCACATTCTTCTTAGGATTGCAAGTGACACAAAAAGATGATGGGATTTTCATCAATCAAGACAAGTATGTGGATGAAATTTTGAAGAAGTTTGGTTTTTCAACTATAAAAATAGCAAGTACACCCATGGAGACTTCAAAGCCATTGCTCAAAGATGCAGAAGCTGAAGATGTTGATGTTTACTTATATAGATCAATGATTGGCTCATTAATGTATTTAACATCTTCAAGGCCTGATATAATGTTTGTTGTATGTGCTTGCGCAAGATTTCAAGTCACACCTAAAGTTTCACATCTTCATGCTATGAAAAGAATCTTTAGATACTTGAAAGGTCAACCTAAATTAGGCCTTTGGTATCCTAAGGACTCACCATTTGATTTAGAAGCTTATACTGACAGTGACTATGCTGGTGCTAGTTTAGACAGGAAATCCACAACAGAAGGTTGTCAATTTCTTAGGAGAAGATTGATTTCATGGCAATGCAAGAAGCAAACTGTAGTTGCCAACTCTACTACTAAAGTAGAGTATGTAGCTGCATCTAGTTACTGTGGACAAGTGTTATGGATCCAAAATCAATTGCTTGATTATGGATACAACTTTATGAACACCAAGATTTTTATTGACAATGAAAGCATAATCTGTATAGTTAAGAATCCAGTGTTTCACTCAAAGACTAAGCACAATGAGATTAGACATAACTTCATCAAGGATTCTTATGAGAAGAGATTAATACAAGTGATCAAGATTCATACTGATCACAATGTTGCAGATTTACTCACAAAAGCATTTGATGTTAATCGTTTTCAATTTTTGACTGCTAGCATTGGAATGCTTAATCTCTGAAGTATTGTTTGGATAAATTAATGATTGAAATAGGTTAGAAATGCTAAGGATGAAATTGGGGTTAAAACTGGTAAATCAAAAAGTTAATGCTGCTGGGCATTACTTAGTACTGCTGGGCAAAAAGTTAGTACTGGCAGGCAAAAAGTTAATACTGTTGGGCTAAGATAGTGTTGCCAGGCAAAAAGTTAATGCTGCTAGGCTAACTTACTAATGTTAGGTTACCGTTAGAGTTACAACTGCTGAGGGTATTTTTGGTCTATAAAAGGAATACTTCGCTTATAGGTTTTCTATATGACCTATTTAAGCGTATTTGATTACAATCAGTTCTTCTTAATCCTTTAAATACTCTCAATCACAAACCTAAAATTCAATTTCATCACCGAATTTAACAATTATCATTCATGGAGGCTCTAAAATTTGTTGATTCACACAATATGGTCGCTTACTTGGAAAAATCCACAGAGAATGCTGATTTTGATGAGATAGTGGACTTTCTGAATGCTAACCCAATCCGATATGCCTTAACTGTAAGTCCAACTATCTATGTCTCTTATATTGAGTTGTTTTGGTCTACTGCAAAGATCAAAATAGTCAATAATAAAATACAAATACGTGCCAAAGTTAATGGCAAGACTATAGTAATATCAGAATCATCTGTGAGGAGAGATTTTCAATTTAATGATGAGGATGGTATTGCTTGTCTTACAAATATTAAATTTTTTGAAAACCTTCAATTGATGGGATATGAAAATCTTTCTGATAAACTTACTTTTTATAAATCTTTCTTTTCCCCTTAATGGAAGTATCTTATGCATACCATCTTGCAATGTTTAAGTTCAAAATCAACTGCTTGGAATGAATTTGGTATAAATATTGCATCTGCAGTTATATGTTTAGCTAAGAATCAAAAGTTTAATTTTTCTAAATTGATTTTTGATGGTATATTGAGAAACTTGGATCCTAATTCTAAAAAGTTTTTAATGTATCCAAGGTTTTTACAACTGTTTTTGAATAATCAAATTGAAAATCTTACACCAACTTTTAATGATAAGTATGATACACCTTCTCATACTAAAAAGGTTTTTGCAAATATAAGAAGGCAAGGAAAAGATTTTTTAGGGACTGTGACACCATTGTTTGCTACTATGTTGATACAACCTCAAGCAGATGTGGGTAAAGGTTCAAGATAACCCACTGAACCCCAACACCCACCTACTACTGCTTCACCATCTAATATTGAACCAATCCCTATTATTGCATCATCATCACAACCTTAAAAGACCCATAAACGTAGGAAAACCAAAAGGCCCACTTAGATATCTCAGTCTAGTGGACCTACTACCCTTGTAGCAGATAAGACTATCCATGAGGAGAGGGGACACAATATGGAAAAGGCTGCCACTACTGCTGCTAGCTTAGATGCAGAGCAGGACAGTGGTAACATAATTATGACCTAATCCATGGCAACACTTAATGAGCCTATTCCTCAGGGAACTAGTTCAGGTAGTGGTCCTAGGCGCCAAGATACCATATTGGGGGACATACCTGCTCAAACTAGGTTTGAGAGGTTGTCTAAACAGTCCAATGATCCACCTCTCTCAGGAGTTAACACACCTGGAAGTAGGGAGGACATATTAAAAATTATGGAATTGATGGAAATTTGTACAAAATTGTCTGATAGGGTTCTTGCCTTGGAGAATGTCAAGACTGCTCAGGATTTAGAGATTACTAGTCTAAAGAAGAGAGTCAAGAAATTGGAAAATAAGAAAAAGGCAAGAACTTCACAACTCAAGAGGAGATTATTCAAAGTCAGGATAAAGTCCTCTGCTGATAAAAGTTTGGGTGATCAGGAGGATACATCCAAACAAGGGAGGAATGAAGACCAAGATAAAGATATTTCATGATTTCAAGAGGATGCAGAGACTTAGGGGAGGTATGATCAGGATATTGATGTTACTACTGCCAGTGCACCAATTACTACTGTTGGTGTATCTGTTAGTACTGTTGAGCCAAGTACTCCTCCAACAACAACAACTGTTATTGAAGATGAAGATCTTATAATTGCTCAGACACTTATAAAGATGAGAAGTGAGAAATCAAAAGAAAAAGCAAAAGAAAGAGGATCAAAAGAAAAATCTAGTGAGCCTGCTACTAGACCAACAAGAGGAGTGACTATGCAAGAACCTAGTAAGTCTAGAACAAGAAAAGCAGTACCTCCTTCACAACATGATCTAAAAGACAAGGGAAAAGCCAAAATGATTAAACCAGAGAAGCCATTAAAGAAAAAGGACCAGGTCAAGTTTGATGAAGAAATGGCTAAAAGACTTGCAGAAGAATTAGAGGCTGAGTTAGAAGAAGAAGAAAGGGTTACAAGACAAAGAGAAGATGAGGCTAACTTAATTTCATGGGATAATACTCAAGCTATGATATAGGCAGATTATGAGTTAGCTCAGAGACTACAAGCAGAAGAACACGGAGAATTGACCATTGAAGAGAGATCAAGATTGTTTGTAGAGTTAATGGACAAAAGGAAGAAGCACTTTGCAAAGCTTAAAGCTGAAAAGATCAGAAGAAACCACCTACTAAAGCACCAAAGAGGAATCAAATGTATACCAATCTGAGAAACATGGCTAGATACAAACACACTCAGTTGAAGAACAAAAGTTTCGAAGAAATTCAGATGTTGTTTGACAAAGAAATGAAGAGGATGAATTCAGTTTTAGTGCAATGCTTGATGATTTTGACAGACAGGATATGTTGGATCTATACAGGCTGTTAAAGGAAAGATTTGAGACCGCAAGCCCAGAAGGATATGACAGATTACTTTGGGGAGATCTTATAACTTTATTTGAGCCAAGTAAGGAAGATGAAATCTAGAAAGCTTAACAGGACTACACATTGATAAGCTGGAGGTTATTTGATTCATGTAGAATTCATTTACTATTGACAGATACTGGAATTACTATTCACATGCTGGTAGAAAGAAAGTATCCTCTTACATAAGAAATGCTTTCAAGGATGTTGAGTAGAAGACTAGAAGTTGATCATAAGTGTGAAATGGCTTATGAACTTCTCGGATTTACAAGATTATAGCTTAAGAAGTAAAAGAGTGTTTGAATACATCCTCCTGAGGATTAATAAGATTTTATTGAAGAAACTTGATGATTAATATGATGAATATCAAGTTTAGGGGAGGATTGTTGAGAATAAAAGGCTTTTTAACTGTTACTACTGCTGGTTCAAGTTACTGCTGCTAGTTATGAAGATTACTACTGCTGGTTATAGTTTCTACTGCTAGTGAAGATTGCAGGAAATACTCTAAGTCATTACTACTACTAGTTGTAAAGTTACTACTGCTAGTATTAGTTACTACTGCTAGAAGAGTTTCTGCTGTTAGTTATAAGTTAGTACTGTTAGTTATATGTTAGTACCACTGATGTGATAAGAATGAGATATTTTAGGGAAAGATATGTATGTATAGAAAACGCATTGTAAGCCCATTAGGGTTTCTTGGTGTATAAAAGGAGACCCTAGGGCATGTAGGTTAGTATCTTAATATCTCATCTTCACATATCATCTTGAAATCGTTTTGTTATAGCTTCAAGGTTTTGTATAACCCTAACACTATTAAGAGTGTTCGTATTAATATATTGAGGCTGAAAGTTTGGTATTATACAATCTTGTTTGTTACTATTTTATTGCTTATTCTTCTTAGTATCATAGACTAGATTCAGCATAGTCTTTGATATATTCAATCAAAGTTTCTATCATAGTTGTCTTGGATTTATTCAATACAACTAAGCCTTTTACAAGCTAAGCAAGATCTATTCAAGTGGGATCAACAAATGGTATCAGAGCTTGTTGAGAAACTTTGAATAAGAAGAAACAATCTACACATACCAGATCTATTTATTTGTGAAAACATGGAGTCAGTATCTACACAAATGATTGTTGCTGCAAAACTTCTAGTGCTCAATCCAAGCGAATTTGAGCTTTGGAATATGAGGATCGAACAATACTTCCTAATGATAGATTATGCTCTTTGGGAAGTAATAGTAAAGAGTCAAAGAAAACTCAAAAGACACTTCTAAAGAAACAGTATGAGAATTTCAATGGATCAAGCTCAAAAGGACTTGATCAAACCTATGATAGGCTTCAAAAGCTTATCAATCAGCTATAGATTCTGGGTGAAACTATTTCTCAAAAAGATACGAATCTGAAGTTATTAAGAAGTCTCCCATCAGAATGGAAGACTCATACATTGATCTGGAGGAACAAACCTGATTTAGATACTTTGAACATGGATGACCTATACAACAATTTGAAAATCTATGAATATGAAGTTAAAGGGTCATCAAGCTCAAGCCAAAACTCACAAAATATGGCTTTTGTATCTTCTAACAGCTCTAGCAGTACCAATCAAGCTCATGGTTCTAAGTCTGCAAATACTGATAGTTTGAGTGATGTTGTGATCTATTTTTTTTTGCAAATCAATCAAAGAGTCCACAATTAGATAATGAAGACTTACAACAGATTAATGCTGATAATTTAGAAGAGATGGATCTAAAGTGGCAGATAACTATGTTAACCATGAGAGCCAGAAGATTCCTAAAGAAGACTGGAAGGAAGGTTGGTGTCAATGGCGCTGAGACCATTGGGTTTGACAAAACAAAAGTGGAATGCTATAACTGTCATAAAAGGGGCCACTTTGTAAGGGAATGCAGGGCTCCAAGGGAGAACATGAATAGAGAACCTGTAAGTAGGAATGTGACAGTGGAAACAATAGATGCAGAAGCTTTGGTGGCTCAAGATGGACTTGGGTATGACTGGAGTTATTAGGCAGAAGAATAACATACAAACTTTGCACTTATGGCCTATACATCTTCAGGTTCTTCAAGATCTTCAAGCTCAGACACTGAGGTATCAATTGTTCTAAAACATTTTTAAAATCTTATAAAACTCTCAAAGAACATTATGATAATCTGACAAAAGATTTTAATAAGTCTCAATTAAATGTAGAAGCTTATAAAGGAGGTCTAGAATCTGTAGAGGCTAGACTAGATGTGTATAAAAAGAATGAGGCTATTTTTTAAGAGGACATAAAGATTTTAAAACTTGATATTATGTTGAGAGATAATGCTTTAACAGAGCTTAGAAAGAAATTTGAAAAAGCTAAAAAATAAAGAGACGATTTAAAACTTACCTTAGAAAAGTTTGAAAATTCATCTAAGAATCTAAGCAAACTGTTAGATAGTCAAATATGTGATAAGTTTAAGTCTGGTGTGGGGTATGATACAAGTGTTTGACAGTCAAGTATTTGATAGTCAGGTAAATGATAGGTACAAAATATGTGAAGGGTATCATGCTGTTCCCCCTCCTTATATTGGAAACTTCATGCCTCCTAAACCTGATTTGGTACTTGTTGATAAGGATGAATATATATTTAGTGAGTCAGCAACTAGTGTACCTTCGGCTGCAACTAGTAAAGTTAAGACTAGTATGTCAAAACCTAAGTTTATTAGTGAACCACTTGTTGAAGACTAGATATTTGACAGTGAGAATGAGAATGAAACTAAGTTTAAGTCTAAACAGAGAAAACCTAGTTTTACTAAGGTAGAATTTGTTAAATCTAATGAGAACGTGAAATCACCTAGGGAGTCTGTTAAGAATATAGAGAACAATAAGCAAGCTAAATACACTAGGAAAAACAGTCAAAGTCCTAGAGATAACAAGAGAAACTAGAATAATTTAATGACTCAAAAATTAGAAAGTAATTTTGAGTTTAAAAATAAAGCTTGCTATGTATGTGGCAGTTTTAACCATTTGATCAAAGATTGTGATTTTTATGAAAAGAAAATGGTGGAAAACCTGTCTGGAACTATGCTAGAAGGGTGAATCACCAAAATTCTCAAAGAATAACTCACCCTCATCCAAAAATAAATTTTGTTCCAAGAGCATTCTTAATGAAATCTAGCTTTAAAACACTTAATACTGATAGGCAAAGCTCTTCAAGAGTAGTAGTATCAGTTAATACCGCCAGACCAATTAATACTGCCTACACAAGATCAATAGTGAATAGTGCAAGACCAACATCAAATGTATTTAATATAGCACATTCACATGTTAGAAGGCCCTTTAACAAGTATACAACAAATAAGAATAGTAATTTCAATGAAAAAGTTAATACTGTTAGGGAAAATATTACTACTGTTAGGCCAAAAGCAGTAGTAAGTGATAATAAGAGAAATGAGGCTAATGTTGTTAAGGCCTCAGCATGTTAGGTTTGGAGACCAAAACACAAAGTTTTAGACCATGTCTCCATAAACAATGGTGCATCAATGTCCTTTAAAAGATTTGACTATGTTGATGCACAAGGCAGATCCAAGTCTGTAATGGCTTGGGTCCCCAAGAGAGCCTGATTTTCTTACTTTTTATGTAGGGCAATCCACAGCTAGAGTTGCAAGAAAAACGAGTCATTAATAGTGGGTGTTCTAGGCACATGACTGGAAACAAGTCCTACCTCTCAGATTATAAAGAAATTAATGGTGGATTTGGTGTCTTTGGTGGAAACTCCAAAGGAGGTACCATAGAAAGTATAGATGCAGGTCAAGCTGGGAAGAAAAAAGTACCTAGTCATGAGTATATACTGCTACCATTATGGACTCCTGGTTCACCTATCTCTTCAAGTCTTAAGAGCTCAGATGATAAGGTTACTTATGATGTTAAAAAGAAAACTACCGAGGATCAAGCAAAAGTAGATGACAAGGATGATCATGATTTAAGAGAATTTGAAAGGTTAATTGTTCAAGGGAAAGAAGCTAAAATTAACATTAACAACACTAACAGTGTTTCTGCTATTAGTTCTCTTGTTAATACTGCTGGAACAAAGGATGTTGATGTTAACAACACTAACAGTATTTATACTGCTAGTTTACTTGTTAACTTTGATGGGTTATCTTATTTTAATGCTAATCCTCCAGATGATCCAAAGATGCATAATTTGGAAGATACTGGCATATTTGGTGGTGCTTATGATGATGAAGACTTTGTTGCAGGAGGAGACATGAATAATTTGGAGTCTTCTATGCTTGTCAGTCCTATTGCAACAATAAGAGTTCACAAAGATCATCCAGTTGAACAGATTATTGGAAATCTATATTCAGCACCTCAAACAAGAAGGATGACCAAGAATTCTGAAGAACATGGTTTGATGAGTTTAATTCAAAAGCAGAGGAGAACAAACCACAAAGACTTTCAAAATTGTCTATTTGCTTATTTTCTATCACAAGTAGAACCTAAGAAGGTGATTCAAGCTTTGACAGATCTAAGCTGGATAGAAGCAATGTAGGATGAGCTTCTACAGTTTAAATTGCAGAAGGTTTGGACTTTGGTTGATTTACCATATGGCAAGAGGGCCATTGGGACAAAATGGGTCTACAGGAACAAGAAAGATGAGAGAGGTATTGTTGTTAGAAACAAAGCAAGGCTGGTTGCACAGGGTTACACTCAAGAAGAAGGAATAGATTATGATGAGGTTTTTGCTCCAGTTGCTAAGATTGAAGCAATTAGGCTGTTCTTAGCCTATGCCTCATTCATGAACTTTGTTGTTTACCAGATGGATGTGAATAGTGCATTTTTGTATGACAATATTAAAGAGGAAGTCTATGTTTGCCAACCTCTAGGGTTTGAAGATCCAGAGTTCCCTGACAGAGTTTATAAGGTAGAAAAGGCATTATATGGTCTTCATCAAGCGCCTAGAGCATGGTATGAGACTTTGTCTACCTATTTATTGGAAAATAGATTTCAGAGAGGGACAATAGACAAGACTTTATTAATTAAAAAGGTCAAAGGTGATATTCTACTAGTTCAAATATATGTAGATGATATCATTTTTGAATCTACTAAGAAGGAGTTATGCACTGAGTTTGAGAAATTGATGCACAAGAAGTTCCAGATGAGTTCTATAGGTGAGCTCACTTTCTTTTTAGGATTGCAGGTGATGCAAAAGGAAGATGGGATTTTTATTAGCCAAGACAAGTATATGGATGAAATCTTGAAGAAGTTTGGTTTTTCAACTGCGAGGATAGCAAGTACACCCATGGAGACTTTAAAGCCATTGTTCAAGGATGCAGAAACTGAAGATGTTGATGTTCACATATATAGATCAATGATTGGATCATTGATGTATTTAACATTTTCAAGGCCTGATATTATATTTGCTGTATGTGCTTGTGCAAGATTTCAAGTCACACCTAAAGTTTCACATCTTCATGCTGTGAAAAGAATCTTTAAATACTTGAAAGGTCAACCCAAATTGGCCCTTTGGTATCCTAAGGACTCACCATTTGACTTGGAAGCTTATACTGACAGTGACTATGCTGGTGCAAGTTTAGACAGGAAATCCATAACAGAAGGTTGTCAATTTATTGGGAGTAGATTGATTTCATGGCAATGTAAGAAGCAAACTGTAGTTGCCAACTCTACTACTGAAGCAGAGTATGTAGCTGCATCTAATTACTGTGGACATAAATAGGACCCAATCCACGACAATACCTAATGATCCTTTTCCTCAAGGAACTGGTTCAGGTGGTAGTCCTAGGCGCCAAGATACCATATTGGGGGACAGACCTGCTCAAACTAGGTTTGAGAGGTTGTCTAAACATTCCAATGATCTACCTCTCTTAAGAGTTAACACACTTGGAAGTGGGGAGGACAATATGAAACTAAAGGAACTGATAGAACTTTGTATAAAATTGTCTGAAAGAGTTCTTGTCTTGGAGAATATAAAGACTGCTCAGGATTTGGAAATTACTAATCTAAAGAAGAGAGTCAGGAAGTTGGAAAAGAAGAAAAAGTCAAGAACTCCATAACTCAAGAGGAGGTTATTCAAAGTCAGGATATAGTCTTCTGCTGAAAAGAGTTTGGGTGATCAGGAGGATGCATCCAAACAGGGGAGGAATGAAATTGACCAAGATAAAGGGATTTCATGGTTTCAATAGGATGCAGAGACTCAAGGGAGGTATGGTCATGATGTTAGTACTGTTGATGTTACAACTGCCAGTGTACCATCTGATGTGGATGTTAGTGCTGCTAGCCCTATAAGACCAGTTGATGATTCAATCACTGATGATATCACTTTGGTTGAAACCTTAATGAAGATTAAAAGTAGTGCTTCAAGATCATAAAAAGATAAAGGAGTTATGTTTAAAGAGCCAAGTAAACCAACAATAACATCGAGACCTCAATCTTAGATTCTAGCAAAAGATAAAGGAAAAGGCATCATGCAAGAGCCTGAGAAACCAGTGAAAGTGAAAGACAAATATCAAATTGAATATGATGCTGATGTAGCTCAGAGACTTCAAGCAGAGTTAGATGAAGAAGCCAGGCTTGAAAGAGAAATAGTAGAAGAAGCTAGTAAAGCTGCAAACATTGCTGAATGGGATGATGTTCAAGCTATGATGGATGCAGACTATGAGTTAGCTGCAAAATTACAGGTAGAAGAGCAAGGAGAGATATTTATTAAAGAAAGGTCAATATTATTTATGGAGCTCATGGAAAAAAAGAAGGAACATTTTGCAAAACTTAGAGTGAAAGAGTAGAGAAGAAAACCACCAACTAAAACTCAAAAGAGAAACATAATGTCTACTTATCTGAAGAACATAGCTGGATACAAGCACACTTAATTGAAGAATAAAAGTTTTGAGGAGATTCAGATGTTGTTTGAGAAAGAAATGAAAAGAGTGAACATATTTGTAGACACGGATGCAAAGTTGGTGAAAGGCAGAGAAACAAGAGAAGAAAGCGGTTCAAAGAGAGCAGGAGATGAGCTAGAACAAAAGTCTTCTAAAAGGCAAAAGGTAGATGATGATGATAAAGAGAGAAGATCTTAAACAATGCTTTAAGATTGTTCCAGATGAAAAATTTGTAGTTCATGCTATACCTTTAGCTGTCAAGCCTGCACCCATTGTAGGTTTTCAGATTCATAGAGCAAGAAGGTAAGGCTCCTATGAAATAATAAGAGCTAATAAATGTACCAAGACATACACATTGTTTAGTCAACTGATCAAAGAATTTGACAGAGAAGATTTAGAAAATTTGTGGAAGTTGGTTAAGACTAAGCATGGGTGTACAAGGCCTGAGGAAACATATGAAAGGGTGTTATGGGGTGATTTAAAAGTTATGTTTGAACCTGATGTAGAAGATAATATATGGATGAATCTATAAGGACAGAAGATACTGCTTTGGAAGCTATATGATTCTTGTGGAATTCATTTTGTGAGGTTTGAAAACATACACATCTATATGCTTGTAGAAAAAAGATATCCCTTTTCACCTACTACCATCACTGACATGTTGAATAGGAAGCTGCAAGCTGACTATTGGAATGAAACATGTTATCAACTTTTGAAGCTCATCACAAAACAGCTCAAGAATCCTTGAAATGTTTGGATACATCCTTCTGAGGTTCAAGAAGATTTTATTCAAGAAACTTGATGATTAATATGATAAATATCAAGTTTAGGGGAGGATTGTTGGGAATAAAAGGATTCTTGACTGTTACTACTGTTGGTTCAAGTTACAACTACTGGTTGGAGTTACTGCTGCTGCCGCTCAAGATTAAAGAAAAAAGTTCTAAGTCATTACTACTGCTAGTGTAATATTAGTACTGCTAGTACAAAATGTTACTACTACTAGAAGAGTTTTTGCTATTACACTTAGTTAGTAGTGTTAGTCTGTTTTAGTACTGTTAAAGAAATATGTATGAGATATTTTAGGAAAAGATATGTATGAGTAGAAAACGCGTTGTAAGCCCATTTGGGTTCCTTGGTGTATAAAAGGAGACCCTAGGGCATGTAGTTCATATATCTCATTTTCATATTCAGTCATTTATAGCTTCAAGGTTTTGTATAACCCTAACACTATCAAAAGTGTTCGTATTAATATATTGAAGCTTAAAGTTTGGTATTATACAATCTTGTTTGTTACTGTTTTATTGCTTGTTCTTCTTAGTATCATCGACTAGATTCTGCATAGTCTTTGATATATTCAATCAAAGTTTCTACCATAGTTGTCTTGGATTTATTCAATACAACTAAGCCTTTTTACAAGCTAAGTAAGATCTATTAAGTGTGCACAATACAATGTAGACGTCTAAAGTTCTAGAAGTGTTCTAGGCGTATGGTTCTTTGTAAATGCCTAGAGTGATAGTTGGTTTAGCCTCAAGGATCTTTTGATTCCTGTTATAGTTAGATAACCATTCTACATTGATCAAGTAGAATTGGGGCTTGTAGTAAATGATAATGAAGAAAAACCTTGTTAGAATAACATTGTTCTTTATGTTAATTCCGCTATACATATGTTATAATCATTGTTATTGTTACTCCTAGATGAGATCTAAACAATCTCGAGTTATAAACGATCTAAGGAGTTGTAACAAACTCCATAATTGGTATCAGAGCCATAGGGCTCTTGATCTAGGATCTACAAGGTTTAACAATCGAAGAAAGAAGATTTTGTATTCAAAGAAACCTAAAAAATTCGATTTTGGTTTCTATTTTCGTCACATTCTGCACAGTTGTGGTAAAAAGGAGATATCTCATTCGTTAACCGTTGGATCTTAACGAAATTTTTATTGAAGGTTCTTTACTCATAAAGGCATATTCTTACCGGAGGGATCTTCAATCTGAGCTTTTAATTGAAAGATATAAAATTTTAAAATCTGCTGCAGAAAAGTTGAAGTTGGTATGGTTTTACTTCTCTTTCATCATTGTCTTAAATAGTGTTCTTGTTATTGTTATTAGAAGTTTTTCTTTGAACACTTGGGTATTAAAGAGAAGGTATTGAGGAATGAAGAGGATAAAGAAGGGTTTTAATTCTTAAATCATTTTTTATGAAAACCCTAATTTCTAAAAACCTTAAAAGTTGATGATGAATACGAAGTGTAATCACAATAAAGGTGATATGAATGTCGAACCTAAGAGTTCGAGTTCAGGTTCTTGTGGAAAGTTTATTGAAGTGGTTATCATGTTAATACTAATTGGAAGTTACTACTGCTTCATACATGGTTACTACTACTTGAACAAAGTTAATGCTTCTTCATAGAAGTTAGTACTGCTTATGCATGGTTAATGCTGCTCTTACTTTGTTAATATTGCTTCTATGTTTTTAATACAACTTCTACTTCATTAGTGCTGCTCGACAAAAAGTTAATACGGCTTGTTAGTAGTTAATACTGCTAGTGTATTTTTACTACTGCTCAACCATTAGTGCTGCTCTTCATTGTTACTACTGCTTGGTATCGATTACTACTGTTAGTCATTTTTAGTGTTGCTCTTCATAGATGGTACTACATGGTATTCGTTGCTACTTTGGTTAGTTATTCGTACAGTTCTTATTGTTGATTCTATTACTTTTGGTCAAGAGATGGTTATCATATTGGTTTCAAGGGAAACATATGATAAAGTGTTTAACCATCTACATGCACCAATTGAGGGGAAGGTTTTGATTCTTACTACTGCTAAGTCATTATTACTACTGCTGGTTTAAAATTTCTACTGCTTGAATTCATTTATCTTATTATGCTTCATGGAGGGTAATTTGAGTTGGTGGAATGCTTGGATTAGAAGTTTTGATATATGGTTTGTGGTTGTAAAGATCAAAGTTGCATATATTTTGTCCCCTATTGGATTATGACA